>UELU01140174.1:10191-33650 GCA_900490025.1 Megastigmus dorsalis | reverse complement strand
AAAGTCCCACTGGGCACAAAGATTTGAATAAAGAAAAAGTCCCACTGGGCAAGACACAGTATCATGGCTAAATGTGTAGAATTCACAATGGCCAATAAAACCCATTAAAAAAAAATGTTTCAAACAGAAAATATTACATTTACGTAATTTATCGGTAATCCCAGGGCTGAGCGCGCTTCATTTATGATCATTCTATCATCTCCTAAAATTTCGAGTCAATTAGATAATTTGTTAAAGAGAAAAGTTTGAAAAACTTTTTGGGTATTTTGATGTAGTAAGGGAGGGAAATTTAAATTTTTAGTGACTCCGACGTCCACTTAATGGGTTAATGCACATATTATGACTACAGCTCGACATTTACGGTGCAATGAAGAAACTATTAGATATATTATTTAATAATCTGAAATAGTTTACTATGGCCGCATTGATAATATAATCATTTTGATTCGCGATGCTCCGTGCTCCGCAGGTTACTAAATAATTATCAAAATCGATCAAAATAAATACACTGTAAATTTTCTAACTACCATTACAATCCGTCTAAACATTAATATCAATTTAAAATTTATAATCAGTGTTTAAAGTGATTAAAGGAAATTTCATCAAATTAAAGAAGTGATTTAGTTTAAATAAACCACGTCCACCAATCTACAACAGCAATCCGAACGAAAGATCAACACTGACCAAGCAGTAACTACGAAAATCCCTAAATTCATCAATTCCATCATTAATAAATAAATCCAAAAATCCTAAATACTCAAGTATCTCGGTGGAGCGTTATCCATCTATATATGTCTATACTCGTCCAGAAGTGAGAGCCTGGACATCACACTCGAATAGGCCTAAATATTTATTTAAATTAAACAAGAAATATTGAACTTAAAAAATAAAAAAATAATTCATAAGTAAATACGATTCACATTATCAATAAGTATTATACATTCATTACTTCATATTCTGAGTGTGCAATTACAGTACAACTCGGTGTATAACATTATAAAAATCTGCTACGGCGCAATTATTTACTCGTGTAAAGCCCGTGGGCAACCAAAGAAGCGTCCAATGTAGCATTTATCGGATTTCTTATTCATTACTCGGGCAAAAAGGTACGTCTTTGCATCAATAAGAAAAAAGAAAGATGCGCAAGGCTTTTACATAATTACACATTACGCGATGCAAAAGCATTCTTTTATGCATCAATAAGAAAAAAGTAAGATGCGCAAGACTTTTACATAATTACACATTACGCGATGTAAAAGCATTCTTTTATGCGCTACTCAATAGAATATTTATTAGTGTACGCCTACTTACTCGATACAACTTGCTTGTCCTTTAAGTATTGTTTTCTTTAAGGAAAAATGTTTGTATAGATGAAAATTTTTGAGTTTTATTTTTTAATGGATTTCAATGTTACGTGTCGTGGTGCACGACTTGTCGGATTTAATATACGGTCAGATCTTTTAGAGTCTATAGGTTCGAAAATCTAATAACTCGGGACGACCCTAGCAAACAATTATTGTACTTTTCTGTAGGGGAAGTAGTAGATTAGATAAGATAGACTGTTAAATCTATTCCTGGGCCTATTGATAGTAAGCAATCTTTTGTGAGCAAGGTTACTCACAATCACCCTGTCTCTAGTGATCGATGCGAGCTTGGTCCCCCAAATAAAATTGGCAATTGTTTTAGGTACTTTTTTAAATAATCTAATTGATCGTGTTAGTAGTTAAATTAAGTATTAAAAAATTCGTGCCAGCCCCTGAAAGCAAATTCGATTATTTCAAATTATAATTAAGATAGGATGATGCTTCCGGACTTAAAATAACCGGATTAAGGGGACGTCGGAGTCACTAAAAATTTAAATTTCCCGCCCTTACTACATCAAAATACCCACAAGGTTTTTCAAAGTTTTCTCTTTAACAAATTATCTAATTGACTCGAAATTTTAGGAGATGATAGAATGATCATAAATGAAGCGCTCTCAGCCCTGGGATTACCGATAAATTACATAAATGTAATATTTTCTGTTTGAAACATAATTGCCAAGTTAGAATCACGCCATCTCATGGTTTAAATTTAAATTAGTAAAAATTATATATTTTCTTCTCTAGCTTCCGTATTACTTGATTTTTGGAAAATGTCTGGACTGAGCGCGCTTTATTTGTGATCAGTTTATCATCTCTTCAAGTTTCAAATAAATTGGTTAATTTTTTAAGTAGAAAAGTTTGAAAAACTTAATGCCGGTAAAACAGGCAACTCCGACGTCCCCTTAAATTATATATCTTAGATAATATATATCTTCTATTAAACATAATTAATGCATTGGTTTTTTTTATTTCATATGTATATAGCAAAATAAAGATTATAGGGATAATACCCCCTTAAGGAACAAAACTGGCTTAGTTATTCGCGAAAAGGTCTGAGTTTGACTGTGTCAGAATTTCAAATTGAAATATTGATAACGGTCTGAATGCGAGCGAATTAAAGTAAAATTTTATTTTTTTCTAAATTGGTCGAAATTTTCAAATAACAATTGAACGAACAAAGATACAGACATGGTTTCAGCACAAAAAAGATGCTTATTCGTATACTGTATCGATGTACCTAGACAAAAATAATTTTCAATCATCTCTAAAATGTCTTTCTTGGACAATAGTTATATGGCGAATTCTCGCGAAGCGCCCTTTTCGTTTTAGAGCCCTCAATTCAGTATCTTTTAAAAAATTAAATGAATTAAAAAAATAACTTTATTATAAAATAAAATTATTTTAAAAAGTAAAAAAGTATTTTCTTTAACACAAACAAACCGACAGACGGAAATGATATGAGGTTAATATACAATTTATGAAAATAAAAACATTGTTATCTTTATCCTTCCGAACTTATTTAATATAACTTATTTCTATACTATTTTTTATATTTTTATTATATATTCTCCTTTAAAATTCAATTATTTGATAATAACTTTTTATTGATAGCAGTTATAACACACTTTTATAATGTGACAATAAATATCAAAACACTATTGAAAATGGAATGAACAGATGATACACAATCTAAATATTATACTTCTAAAATTAGATTTAATTATTTAATAATTAATTTTATTTTTAATAATTCGAATATATTTATTATAAATAAAAATAGCATTATATAACCTTATAGTTAGTTAAATTTGAAATTGATCAAAAAATAATTTTTTTGTATATTAATTACAAAAAATAAATTTTTATTTTTATTTTTTAATGCTAAAAACTATAATATAAAATTTCAAGAATATATTTGAAATTTGATAATAATTGCTAAATTTGAAAGCTATTTTTTCAAATTTCTTAGATAACTATTGAACTATTTTTAAATAGGTTTTATTACTTAATATATTTATAAATTATATAATACATATATATTGGAATAAAACATTAAGATAGCGGAAGCTAAATGCCAATTGGCAGCGGTTTTTTTAGTGATTTTTTAAACGTGTATCAAAGAATAGTCTATTATAAATTCAATATGACGTACGTATGTGCGTAGGTTTTAACCGTTCTTCGTTGGACTATAACTAAAAAATAAAGTTGAAATGGACTACTTTATATTTCATAAGATGAAGAGTTGACTTAATAAAAACATATATAACATTAAAAATTAAATTTTAATAAAAAAAAATTTACTTAAATAAGGAGATGTTCACAGGCCTTTTTTTAAATTTATAATCTGTTAATATAAAATAGATATATTATAGTCACGATAAATGAGTTTGGAGAAAGTTATGTTTTTTTCTTTTAAAATTTACTAATTTTAAATATTTTACTAGCTTTATAATTTTTAGTAACTGTAATAATGTATGTATATAAACATAAAAACTTTACATTTTCACATAATTATTTATTTATTATATTTTAATGTTCAAAATAATATATAATTTTTGTATTTTATAATTTATATTTGTAATAATTCATATAAATGTTTGTTTGAGTATGCTTAAAAAAAAAATTGGAGGCGCCGGGTATCGATCCCGGTACCTCTCGCATGCTAAGCGAGCGCTCTACCATCTGAGCTACGCCCCCTGTACATCAACCGAGCTGTATAAAGACATACTTATGGAAGACACGCTTTTGTGCGCAATTGCATCATATAATTTCTATTGAAGAGAATTTCATAAAAGTTGAAAATACAAAGGATAATAGAATAATTATTTTTAATTTTTTATATTTACATAATTGTAACAAATGGATACCAATGAAAAATGACAAAAGTACAATAAAATTATGTATATGGATGGTTAAAAACGTTATCAGAATTCAGATTATAAAAAAATTTTTATAAAAATTTTTAAAAATATTTAATATTTTAAACATGGTTACAGACTAAAACTTTATTATAATTTTTAAAAATTTGTCGTATAAACATTTTTAATACTTTGAGCTGAATATTCGAATTAAGATTCCCACGTTACCGTCTATGGCCGCATTTACTGAAATACGCAAAAGTAAACACAAATTTTTGAAAAACTGTAATAACATTTCGTAAAGCTTATAAAGAGTTTTATATTAATATTTCAAAAGTCCAACGATCATTTTGATGTAAAATATTAACGAGAAGAAACTTACTTAGAATTTATGTAACATATACTCATTTTATTTATACAGGCTGTGAATGTTCCATATTGTTGTTTTGTTATGTTTAATATTGTTTCGTTATTTAATATTGTTTCCTTAAATTAGGTAAATATTTCTTTAGCACTATGAAAAAAAAACCGCTGCCAATTCATTGATTAAATCTTTTCTTTGCTGAAATCTTTTCAACGTTTATAAAAGTAGAATAAAATTTGAAAATATTGAAAAGATACGCCATGTTTTTTCCTCCTAGTGCGTAATCTACTATATATATATATATAAAGTTTCATAAAGATTAATTCATTTCTGTAATTGCTACACGATGCCAAAGAAACAAAACTTTTTTCATAAATAAATTTTTTTCTCGTATAAAATTTCATTAAATTTCAATAATTATTTTCGGAGAAATAGCATACATATAAAAATACGGTATTTTTGTGAATATTAAAAGAGTGATGAAGAGAGTATCTTAACGTATAACATCTTAAAATTTAAGTATTTATTCACACGATAAGAAAAATACAGAAATAACGGATCAAACATCAAATTCGGTCTATCTATTCATTTGTAACACATATACATATACAAACCTGAAAATAAATCGCTTATTTTTATTCTTAAGATGTTCCTCTTTCCTTTTTCTGAAAAACAAATTTTTAATATTAAAAAGCTTCCTCTTATAAGGAACCAATAATGTAGGAAATTTTTTTTCAGCGTTAACATTAAAATGAATGTTTTACGAGATGCTACAAAAGTCAAAATTATATTTGTCTATTCCAATGAACACCGGGTATAAAAGGGTTATCCCGAAGTTTTTAATGTAAATAGAATATTTAAATATGGGCCTTCTGTTCAGTAACTACTATTTATTTGAAAATAGTTAAATGGATTAATTTGTAATTTGCCGATAAACATTTATTTGTTATTTCCAATCAACTTTGATATGGAAAAAGTCTAATAAAGTTTAATTGGAATTTTGATTTTTTTAATTTAGATTGGAAGTAAATACTTTGTAGCAACTTATCATATCTTTATTTAATAAATACTGATTGTTAAGAGAATGCGGTTTCGCCTCTCCCTCCTTAGGCTGTTCGATCTTTTTCTCTGCTTTATTGATGAAAAGAAAAAAACGATAAGTCACTTATATGCTTAATAACATAGAGCATTACGTTGATGCAGTTTAAATTTTACTAAAAATTATAAATATAAGTTTTAAAATCGCTAGGTATGATTTTGAGATTTACTTGAAGGCGTAAACATGGCCTATTCTACTTTCTGCAATTAAATGAAAAACGATATTCTATCGACTTCATCTAGCACAGGTCGATTTATTATATCGAGCACTAGGCAGCTTAAATCCAAATATTAATTTTTATTGCAAACAGAAAAAGATAAGAGATACCAAAGAAAAAGGACGTTTATAGCTGCGGCATCCCATTAATGTTCAGAGGTTGTTCAGATCTATAGTAAGCGAGATAAATTTGGTTTCGAAATAAAGAAAGTGCATCTAAGGTCAATCAATACCATACTTTGCAATACGATAAATACAAACCCTGGTAGAAATAGTAGAAATTGAATTGTGAATCTTAATATCAAAAATTATATTTGGGTATAAATCAAGTCGATTGTTTGAATCGAATATGCGGTCGAAGACGCTTTTCTTGGAAAAAAATGCAAGCAACGCACAACCCGAAATATGACACGTACAGGCATACCTCGAATACACAGCACCATATAGATAAATACCCTTAGGGTAATAAAAATGGGAGTCGAGCGAGCGAGCGAGCGAGCACCGAGACACTCAATAATAGACACAGTATTGAGGACCACCAGTATTCCTTTTCCGTGCCTTATATTTTTCTGTTTAGCCATAAATTAAGCTTCAGTGTAACGCCGAGCGATAGCAGACCGAGGAAGAAAGAAAGCAATGTCTATGGTAAAATGTGATGTTCGAAAAATACAAATCTTATATCCGAGGAAAACTCAACATCTGGTCGCGATAACAGAACGCCCTGCTAGGACCATAAAAATCGACACAGCCTCAAGCGATTATCGACAACCTATTCGGTATATAAATAAACAAATATGTAAAGATTCCGTGGAAAACCAAATCCGCGATAGCCGACGCTAAGCCTAAGCATAAGGAATAAACAGTACAAATAATTTAAATTTTTACATATTTCAATCTTTTACGAATGTGAATAGCATACATTTACTGTTATTATTATTATAATGATCATAAGTTTTACTCAATGGTTGGTTTCTCTTTCTTTTATTCAACAATTATATAATTACCTGTAAAACTGTAATTTAATCGACTATAATTATTAAAGAATAATGTAACGCGTAAAACTTAATTGTGGCGACATCCATGGAAAAACATAGAACATAACTTCAGACTCCACTCTCAAGAGACGCCCAAGAGACTCAGGCTCATCCAATCAAGGGTCCGGAAAATTTAGGAACACACTTAAAAAGGGCGAAGAAATCCTGCCCTTGACCGAGCTAATCTAATTAGCGCTCAACACCACCACTCTCTCGCTGGCCCAATCACGGCCACTCAATTACAAGGCGGAGTAACAATCATTAAAAGGGCCATCTTTTCTCAACAACAGTCAGTAGAGATTCCGGAGTCCACTTTGGAACTCGAAAAGTTCAGTTCAGTTCAGTCAGTACTCAGCAACCATTGGAAAAATCCACGCAACAATTCTTTGAAACACGTGCAATAGTCGCACATAAGTTTATTTTAAAATCGTCCACAAGTGTTGGAATAAAACTGGTTACAAGTGTAAGAAAACTGTAACTAGTGTGAATATAAAATAATAAGTGTAGCCACGTTATTGTTCATCTGAAACTACAAATATAAAGAGTAAGTTTTAAACCATTTGGTGTTTCATTTCTGTTCTCTATCCTTTTCACATACACACGCACACACACTCTCTCTCTCACACACAAAACATTCCTGGGTAATTCAGGACTCAATTTAGCATTGGGCTTGCTGGATTATCCATGCATATTCCGATCTTCGTTCAGCGGCATTAGCTCGCTGGACGAATAAGGAGACACACACACACATTATGCGATTTCGTTCAGGGGCAAATAGCTCGCTGGGCAAATCTTATAAGTACACAAACACTCACAAAACAACCAGTTAAAAGTTAAACACGCTTGTTATACAGAGTCCCGAGCTATTAGGCGAAAGCCTAGGCTCGAAAAGAATTAAACGGTTGTGCGTCACCGACCGACGTAACATTATTTCTCAATTTATTGTTAATATGCTAGGTACCTTCAAAGTATTTTTTAAATTAATACAGAATCCATAGATATTATTATATCATATAAAAAATTTCGATCCAATCTTAGCAAAAATTATTTTGTAATGCATAATTGAATACGACGAAAATGCATTTTTTCATAAGAGCCTATGTTAAAAAGTGAAAAATTAAAATATTTATTTCGCTGCTCCAAGGTACCCTAGCCTTCTAAAACTTGGCATGGATGCTATTTATGGAAAACTTAATCTATTTACAAAATTTCATCATTTTTAAAACGTTATTTCTATTCACTATAGAACCTCCTTAAGCCGTTAAAAATATATCTAAATGAATTAGATCAAAAGTTAGGATGAAAAATGTGTGGACAAGTTAACTCGTTCTCCTGCATCTGAAAACAGTCTTATTTGGACAACTTAAGGGGATATGCCTTAAGGTAAGTAGATTCCTAGCTTACCGTTAGAGTCCGTAATTTTTTATTGGACAAAATATATATAGGTAGCGATTAATTTTTGGGAAAAACTCTCTGTCAAAACCTCATGAATAATGTAAATATTATGTTGCATTGACGGAATTTTATGAAATTGAAATCACATGATGTTTAGATCATTACCGAGAAGATGACAGAGACGTTTTCCAAAAATTAATCTCTATTTTTATATATTTTGTTCAATGCAAAATTACGGATTCTAGCGGTGAGGTAGGAATCTTTCAGACTCTAGCACATCCCCTTAACTCAGTTTTGTGCGCAAGGGGGTTAATAATCTATTATTCGCTTTTCTTTTACAGTTGCATGTAGAAATTTTTTATTGCTTTTGAAAAAAGCTGGATTGATTAGATCTATGTATCGCAAACCCTCTTTCTGCAATTAATGATTATGAAGCAGAAAATCATTTAAAAATCCTTTCAATTTCTCATGTTAATATACTTTAGAAGTTTTTGAGAAAAACTTGGTCTGAAATGATAGTCTACTAAAACAATTTGTAAGTATCCAAAATTCGTAAAATATTATTATTTACATTTTTTAATTGCATACTTAATTTGATTATAATTATTTCTTTTTTAGAAAATTAAAATATCATCTGTTAGCGGAGAAGTCTACAAAAAAGATGTGGATAATGTTTTAAAAGAAATTTTTGCGGATTAGTCTGCAGAACAACTCACTTGGGTCAATTATTTCTAGTATGTATATGATTAATATGTTTAGTTATTTATTTACTTAAACCAAAGTAAAATACATTACATTACATGCATGTGTGATGTATGTAAATTTACATACATCCCTTACAAACCAAAATAGCAGATCTTTTATAGATCTACATATACTCGAAATTACGTGGACTACATTACAAGGGGAGGCCAAGGGTTCCGAGAAACTGATTATGATGAAATTTACAGACATTCTTTGATCGAAAATATAAAATACGTGTCTTGACATTTAGTCTAATGGGACCTGATGCACGAGTTGAGACCCGTCAGGGGTTGTCAACACAGCCTTACGGATAAGTACAGTTGGTAGCCTCGATACGAAGCGCTTAAGCCTTGTAAATACTGTTGGTACATAATAAACGATCCACGAACGATGAGAGTTACGGTAAACGCCATCTACTTGCCGCCCTTTCCTGCTATTAATAGGTATAGCAATTAATTGGCATTGAGAGTTTAAAAATCGCAGTACGCCCTATGGATTTTTAAACACGCGAGGTCCATGCTTGAAATTTAAAATTGGAAATTATATCTATACATATATCAGATCTTAGCACTTCTCCTTATATCGCGGTGGATATTTTCTATATATGCCAAAAGTATCAAAGAAATTTTCTCAGATAACTGCATTAAGAACTGTATTTATTTTATAGTATTATTCAATACGGATTCTATTTCTTTTATACCTAGTTTCTAGGTAGTGCGCTAGTAATAGGCTTCTATCAGGAAAGTATTTTATTAAATAGCTTCGAAAGATACAAATATCTAATTTGACTTTCAAAATTGAGATCTTAAATTATGATAATAAATTTATGAACATTATAAGTAGTAAGAATTAAAAAAAAGTGGCTCGCCCAGGATTTCAATGCACTATCTCTCGCATCCTAATTGATTCTTGAATACCAAATAATTATTACTGATTTTGAAACCACCATGTGGATAATAGTTCATACAGAAGAATTTTTATATATAAATATATATTTACAAAAACAGTGCATCTGAAAAACTTATAGAATATTGAATTTCTTTTTTTTATGAGCTAGAAATTAAAATTTATCTAGCACAATTGACTGAAATACAAAATTTCATATGTCTCACAGAAAAGAAATTAAGAAACAGCTGAAATCTCGTGCTAAGATTACAACCTAAATGAATTATTTCTAATTAGGTTTAATCTATTCAGACCATTTCACTATTTGAAAATCTTTGTGTGATGTGTAATTCTTAAAAGGTATGTTCTTGGTTTCGAAAATATGAAGTTTTGAGAGTAGATCTTTGATCATACAAGTATATGTACGTATATATGCATAAGTGCATGTATAAACACACATACGCATACTTTTTGTATGAACGTGCTCTCTCGGCTCTCCGAGAGCTTCGATCACCAGTAACATTATTCGAGGGTTTTATAATCGCACTGCGTAACCTGTTTCAGCTGAGTACGCCGAGCGATAAAAGTACCTAGTGAACCTAGTAGGACTTAAAAGCCTAAATTAGATATATGTATAAAATAAATGCACTGAAAAAGATCTATGTTCTTCTAAAAAGTGCTCTGTGTGTTCTACTAGGTGACGTTAGTTGTTATACTATCTCATAGACGTAAAGTTAGTGAAGAGTATTAAAGTAATTAGGTTTTAAATTCTCCACCTCTTTTTTTTTAATTAAAACGAATTCATTCATTTATTTGTTACAATGTTATGATTGAAAATTTTTAGTCGAAATAGGCAGATTCTCACATAAACAAACTTTTTAAGATTGTGCATCGAGTAGGTGTGCATTCGAGAGGCTACCTGATCGGTTAGTTAGAGCAAAGGGCAGAGGGCACCGATTAACTTCATATATACATAACACGACCTTAAGCGTTTTCCCGAGGAGCAATGAATTCAGGCTACACCTACTTGAAATCAGTCCCTGATCAAGCATCCTGAACAAGGCCTGATCAGGGTTGTAACGCTTATCCTATCAGGTTTGGATCAACTAGACAGTACTATTTTGATTATAGCCTAATGGTAATAGATGCTATAATTACAGCGTTTAAACTACATTTATAATAAAAATACTTCAATTTAATTATTAATTATTTAAATTAAAAATAACTGTATACTTTTATTCTTTATTTTCCTTATTCGCGTATTTAATATTATTACAGATTACATAATATTTATACTTGTAGATGTATTTGTTTACATATTCTTAATCAACAAAAAAAAAGGAAACGTTCAAGTATAAATATAAGAGTTCGTAATACATATATCGTCTACTCAATATATTGCAAAATGACTATAATGATGAAAATGATGGTGAGGTTATTAATAATTATCTAAAATTTCATTTTTTGATTTTAGAATTTTATCTTGAAAACGGTTGAAGCTCCAGCGGAACAGGAAAAATTTTAAGGTTTGCTAAAGATGAATTAGCTTTTGTATGTTTATTAATAAGTATAAGTTTTGAAATTATATTTATGGAGGTTAGAATCCATTTTTCACTTTATTTCGAATACAAGGCTCTAGCAAAAAGGAGCACAATTGTTGGATTTCCTATTATTCCTACATAACCCCTATAATCAATCCCTAGGCATCAAGTTTTTGATATTCATATTCATTTTCGAAAATCTCATTTTTTAAGGTTAGAATTCGTTTCTCGCTTTTATTTCGGAAACGGCTGAATAGAGCGAATTAGACAAAAATTTTGGTTTTCCTAAAAGGGAAGTACCTTTTGGATATCTATCGATAGATGCATTATTAAAAATTACAGTTTTTGAGGTTAGAATATTCGTTTTTCGCTTTGATCTTGAGATCGGCTCAATTGTAAAAAGGAACAAACTTTTTGAAACACCTAAGGTGTGGGTGTGTGCAGCTACGTATTGTTTCTGTATACAAATGTGCTCATAGCAAATAACATGCTCTATTTTACACTCTATGAGAAAATAATAAATAAATGGGTTCATTATTTAGGTAAAAGTTCCAGTCCGTGGACACCTTAAGCACGTGCGCAGTGTGCGCTATATGTTCTATATGCTGAAAAGCTGTCTACGTTAGTTCGCTACGAACCAAAGAGAGAAAATATTAAATATATGAAACTCTATTTTACTTATTATTCCTCTCTATCCTAATCCAGAAGAAACAGAACTACTAATCTTATTGCTGAACTATGACTATATTTAATCCTCGTGGACGAAGACTTACCTGATGATTGTTATTATTCGCTATAAGCACATTCTCATACACGTAAAGATTTTAAAGGTTGTGTATCGTGTACGTGTGCGCACGTGAGGCTACTTCGGCTAGCCCGAGCAGAGGACAGAGTCGCACTTAGTTTGTGTGTGATGTGCTCATAGCGAATAACAATGCTCAACTATTTAAGATGGGAAGAAATCTATATATATGAAACCATTTAACTTCTCTAAAATTGACAGATATTTTCTATGAATGGATTTTTTCTTGGAATTAAATTTAAAACTATTAAATTAAATTGTTATTTATATTAAGTTAATAATGACTATTAATAATGTTTACATTTTGCAATGTTTATATTGACATATTTGTCGTATACTAATTTTAAGAAAATTTCTTGAAATTTAATTTCAGGAGATGTTTCTGTCAGAGAATACCTGTAATAAAATTTACATTTTTATTGAAATTACATTCTAAAACGTATCTTTTTGTTTCCTTACATTGTAAAGAATGTTATTGATTATCCGGATCCTGATAAATGTATACATTGTGTCTTCATTATTCAGATAACGCGTGTAAGGTGCGCGTGTTGTATATAAATGTATTCGCGTTAATAGAATTACACACTATATATATGACGTTTTTTTTTTTAGAACAAATATAATATATAATAGGAAAAAAATTAAGAGCATTTATAAATGGTATTTATAATACTAAAAATAGATTAACTATCATTACGATTATTTATTACTATTAATAATAGTGTATAATATATATACGTAATCAATTCACGTATACAAAGTTACAAAAGAAATTAGGTTTTCTAATTTGATGATATTATAGCATCTGCGATTGCTTTGGTAATGAATGTGACTTACGCTATCAACGCATTAGTGTGTGTAAATCCATGAATGTGAAAGTCATATTTGAAAAAAATGGTCAAGTGGCTCGTTGGTCTAGGGGTATGATTCTCGCTTCGGGTGCGAGAGGTCCCGGGTTCAAATCCCGGACGAGCCCAGTGTAAATTTTTTATAATTTTTTTAATATATCTAAAACGCTATATTTAAAAATACATATGTAAGATAGATGTATATTTCAAAAGGATTTCAAGAATCCTCGAATTTTATTTTTGTGCGTACGATGAGCATCGTCTGTGTAGTTTGGAAAGTATAAATTCGTCATTGAGTGTCCTTTTTACGTATATTCTGCATGTATCATAGAATTTGATTACAGGATAATCATTTCAAATATTTAGTCTTATAAGCGATTACGTTTTTCAATATCAAATTTCTGGCGGACTTCATTTTACATTTAGCATTCTATATTAAATTTTTGAAAACTATAAATATTAGTATAGGTACAGTTATTACTTCCTTTTCATATTTGACATTAATATCTATTTAATTTTTCAATCAATAAATTACAAATTTAAAAATTGATTAAATCATGTAAAAGTAGGTTTTTCAATTTGAAGACGATTTTCAACAGAATATTCTTTTATGTGCTATAAAAAAAATCCTTGACTATCATTTAGTAATGGTTCGTGCATTTACCCGGAATAAGCGTTCTTTACAAATTCTTGCAAAAAATTCTATTATGTAGTCAGTCACACAACCAACTAGCGTTCCGATCTGTTCCTGGTTTATTGTTCTTTTAGATCAAGACGGGTTTATGTAGCATGTTTATTGAAATTTATTAAAACATATATATTTATATCCCTATTTGTTAAAATATAGATATCATTACATTCCTTTTTTAAAGGATTAATCACTATAGTTAAAATACATTAAAAAATTTAATGTGTTTAAGTAAGATTATTAAGCAAGATTTATGCAACTCTTAAGATAATTCTGACTTGGCTTTTTAAATAAAAATTTGATGGTTCGATTAAACTTTTGATGTTGTATACTAACACTTTTATATCTTCCAACTTTTAACTCCCCCCCTCCCCCTTTTCCATGGTGAAATAAAATGAATTATGTTTATTGCATTCATCTAATTATTTTAGTATTAACTTTTATATATTTTTACTTAAACCTTTATGATTTTTTACTTAAATTAGGATTTTTGCATTCCAAACCACTGATAAGTACTATAAGGTGAAAGACTCAATTGATCATCATGGGACAAAAACAATTTTTTCTCCAATCTCCTTTATAGCAACGTTTCGAGGGTTTCCGTACTTATACCCCCCTCTTCAGGCTAATAAGACATAAAACTAATGCATAATTAGGAGTGTTTACGTACAACACCACTCATGAAAACGTTATTCTATTATATCACTTTTTCCTCCGCTTTTATCATTCATAATTTATGAGAATCGTCAAAATTTATATGAACTCGGTGCGGTTGATCGCGAGGGAAATCTGTAACTAATGTATACACTGATAAGTACATAGATTTTGTTTTTCTGCAAACTCAAAAAAACAATTTTCAACTATCTTATGTAATTATATATGTATTGTTTAATTATTATTTACAAAGAGGTGGCATTTTTTTATATTTATTTTTATTTTTTAACAGAGCAATGTAACATAGTGGAAATTTCCTAAATAAGTATTTTTGATATAAGTTGTTTGTATAACAAATCAATTTCCAGTCGATAACTGGAGTAAAAATTAATTTATTGGATTTGAAATTTTGCTTAGGACTAAGGTAAAAGATTCAGTCAATAAAGCGTGATTGGTTAAATGTGTTCAGATACTAGAGCAGGCCAATCACTAGCACTGTCCAGACACTGGGCCTTTTGTTATTATGTCTTGGTTTCCTATTCGATAAGTTCTTTCCTGGTCAAGGTCACCAGCTCCTGACCAGCTCTTAAATCAGTTCCGCTTTTACGGTCTAACTAAAAAATTTTAACTAGTTATATCACAATCTTTTTTAATTGATTTACATGAAATTATTAGTGTATTATGTATACATTTATTATTTTTTTAATGATTTTTTAAAATCAATGCAGTTTTGTAGTAAACATATACATTTGAGGAAGTCCCAATTGATTGGCAAAGAGTTTTTAAGTGCTACTTGTTTATGCAGAGATACTGTAACTATAATGAAGGAAACTGATTTAATAATTTATTTACATCCATTGGGCAAATACTTTTACTAATTATAGAAATTAAAAGAAAAGGATAAATTAAAAATACATATTTTATAGATAAATAAGACAATTATTCGAGGTTTTCATAAGCGCACTGCGTAACCTGTTTCAGCTGAGTATAATACATATTTTATAGATAAATAAGACCATTAACTTATTAATTACTTTAAAAATAATTAGGATTAGCTCTATATCCAACACCATAAATCAATGAAATACTACAAGAACCATACTTATTTCATTTGTGCATCGAATATCTATTGTACCTACTCAAGTATTACTTTTCATAACTTTTTTCAGTTACTTCTGTTTATATGATTTATAATATTGGTTATTCTTTCGGTTCATTAGGGTTAATACCTTTTTACTTTCATTAGGGTAAAACAGATTTGATAATGATTAAACAGGACACTTTTTAGAAAAGAGTCGTTTTTGCGAGAAATGAAAAGATTTTACATTTTATTGCGTCGTGTTTAATGTACATATTTTTGATATTATGCTTAATAAAATTTCAAGCGTAAAAATCGTTACAAATGCATTATAGTTGGAACCATTTAGATACTTTGAGGCGGTGAATTCAAGTCATTTCATTAGCAAATATAATTGCTAGGCTAGCAAGTGCAGTGCCTGGTTTAGTAATGTGCTGTGACGATTAACAATATATCTTTGCTGACATTATCATCAAAATTGCTTTCCGTGTTTGTATAATGTAGTACTTTTGTAGATATTTTTATAAAAAAACGTAATAAAAAAAACTTTATTCTGAAGCCCATTTCTAATTAATGCTTCATTATGCAGTATCCGAAAGAATTGTCGTTCATATACTATACTTATTACTTAGTATAGTAATTTAAATAAATGCATAAAATCAATTTTTTTATTTTAATATAGTAATGCTAATATGTAACAGAAATGAAAGTAATCAATGTTGTTTATTAATAAACAATGTAGTAAGTAAATGGTTTTGTCGTAAAATTGGTAAGGATCGAAATCGATTTAAGAATTAAAACTTTTACGATTGTATTAAGAGTTTAAATTACTGTCCCTAATTTTTGAATAATTTCTATAAATAACATTATAGGTAAATCTCATCCATAAGGACATCATTATTTTATGTCAAGAAAGCATAGTTTTAATCAATTGATGCGAAATTGTACCATTAGTACGTCTGCGTATCTTTGTAAAGTAAAGGCCAGAACGTGTAATATAGTTTGCCTCTAGAATGTATAAAAGAGAAGGGGCTAGCGGTTCCCGTGATCAGTACAGTAGTTGTCGTAGCTAGCATAAGAACTCCTGCGGTAAGTTAAAACAGTAACTAAAAATTTGTAATAAAATAATGCGATTTAGCAATAAATTTTTGAGTTTTTAAAAGAACTTTTTATTAGTTTTTTTTATGTTTAAAAAAAATTGACAAAAATTGACAGCTTGTCAGTGTTTGTAACTCAGTATCTATTATAGTAGACTAATTGTATCTTATAAAGTTAGTTATTAAACAGAAAGGGTTTTTTTTCGCAACATTTTAACGTTAGTTATACCTATGGTTTAGAAATATATATATATTTGTATAATTTTAATGTTTTGTTCTATTGATTTTCGTTTAGTTACATTTATTATGATTATTAACTTTATTTATTTGAAACTTAATAGAAATATTAAATTTATAAGTTGGATAAGTTCCTTACAATTCCACGGTCGATGCAGTTCTAAAATAGTTGATATTTTTATTTCTTCCATTTTTCGCAAACCTATTTATCGAGTAACATTTAACGAAATTTATTTGAATCATGGCGGGAAATTACAATAGAAAGCATGTAAAGATAGTAATAAATAGATTTTAATATTTTATTGAAAATTATTTGTCATAAACTAGTTATACATATATATATTCTAACTAGTATACACAAATTTCTAACCATTTTCGGATGATAAAAATAATTTTTTAAATGCTGAAAATATCTCCATAATAGCAATATACATATATAAAACATTAATTTATTTACTATTAATACCGTCGTTGATATTATGACTAGTCCCTACTGTTTTCAATAATTTTTCAATAATTTTTTTCCATAATTCAATTAGAAGCGCAGTGCTGCGATGTTAATGTAAATTGACCTTTCAAAAGAAAAATATCTTCTAACTCTTTAACAAACCCATGAATGATCATTTTTCAAGGTGCTATATATTGTTTATTAATTTCTCAAGCAATTCTCTCGCAATTTTTTTCAAGAAATTCTCAATGTTAGTTAATTTAATATCGCGATAATGAAATAACTACTCATAAGAGACAATGATAAAATTAAAAGAATAAAAATATTTTTTTCTTGCTTTTGAAGCCATGTAGCCTCACAAAGATTTAACAGTAACTTTTTCAGGCCTTTATCGATCATGTAAATTTTCGTTAAAATCTCAATGTTAGATCTGTTATCGGTAGAACTTCCTTAAGCGTAAAATATCTTTCATTATTTTTCAAACTTTTTAGAGGGATACAATTTTGCCTCTTTAATTTGGTTGAAAATGTCATTTTTTGTTTTTGATTTTAACGTATAAACTGGAGTTACTTCTACTATTTAAAAAATGTATAACCATTTTATATGTTTTAAATGTTATAAATAATTATTAAAAAGAATAATCGCGTTGCTGTAGAAGTGGTACAGGTTTTTCGGATTAACTCTGGCACAGAACTCTGACATTATTAGGCCAATTGTAGGACAATGCGAAACAATTATATTGTTATATCAAAAGTTTAAAACAAAATCAAATCATTTAACATTAAAAAGTAAAATATTGAAACATTTAATGACTTTCATTGTGAACTGTAAAAAGTTAATTTAAAAAAATGTTTTTTTTTCAAGTGTAACTATAAATTTCGGAGTTATTGCTCATACTAACCTCACCTCACTTTAGTCCAGCGATTGTTTCGCGAATTCGCACGAGCGAGGCGGGTCAAAAAACGTGTGCGAGCGGCGAGATAGAGGACGAAAGAATGGAAGCTAAAGAGAGAACGAGACCGAAAAAGTGAGAGTAAGAAAAGGTATTGCAGCGAGAACAAAAATAAGTGAGAAAAGAGTATAGGGTAATTGTTCCAATTACTACGGTATTATCGGCACATGCTCCTATTTGATTAATTATTTCTCTGTATTTAAACCATAAAACTTGCAATCATAAAAATCAATTTATATTTGAATAAATTAATAGTATTAGAAAAACTATACGAAAAGTATATGTTGCACGTATTACTGCGAACCGCGCAGGTACAAATAGCTGAAGACCCAATTACTGTGTACGTATTACTGAGGATATATTTATCTTGAACTGTAAAACAAATGTGACATAAATGTATCGTGACTGATATAAATAACAAAATACATCTAATTTAAAAGATCCAAATTAGTTTCGGGGTTAGGTTCCGTGTTGTAAACATCGTATCTGCAAATAGGTGCATGAAATTTAACATTGATACATACTGTTGTATAGTGGTTAAATAAGCTTTTAACAAAAGAAAGATAACCTTTTTTGTTTGGCACTGGGTCTCTATCTATAACTAAATGTACTTAAAAATTTTTCTTAAAGGAACAGTGTAGTTTCACAATAAGATTTCTTAATTTTAATCCAGACCGCAATAATACGAACACCCGCAGTAATAGGGACGATTACCCTATAAAGTTTATAGAAAATTGAAATTAAAAGTTTTAACTTGTATACGTCAATTTTATAGAATGAATTAAATTAGAGGTAATTACCATTTTAACTGAATATGAAATAACTTTATCATCAATATTAAAGTACCATACAAATACACACATACGTACACAAACATTAGAGGTTCAACATAAATTCCATTTGAAATTATTCTTTAATAAGCATATAAAAAAAGGTTTTTTCAATTGTGGATTATAAAAAAAAAATCTTATAATATGGCATCAATTTAAAAGTTGTTCTATCATGGCTGACGTTTTCACGATATTCGCGATAGATCAACGATCGTAAATCAAGAAAATCGAAAGAATAATAAAAGCAAGCATATAATTAAAGTATATAATTAAAGTACATAAGCTAAATTGTTGCTCAAACAGTTTTTAGCTTCCAACCGAATAGCGCGATCGTTAAAAATGCTCGTGAAACAGAATTTAAGTAGCGGTCAAAGAGTGCCAGTCAAAAAGAGAAGGGACTGGTATGCTAATCGGCCGAAAAAAGTCATGCGTGAGGTATTTACATGTAAGACCCGAAAGAAAGTCCGAAAAAGAATCACAAATACGGATCTTCTTTGACAGACTACCGACATTATTTTTCGTATATAATCGCGGAGAAAGTAGGAGAAAGTCTCCTTCTAACTGCGTATGTCTCTTAAAACTTCTGTTATTCCGTAGACGGACTATCAGTTCTTTGCGGGACATCGACCGATGAAAAAATTCTGAAGAGACTGTTAGTTGTATTTGGACTTCAGTGATACGAACCAATTTAGTTGCAAGACTGCAATAAATTTAATAACACAATCGTTAAGTGGTAGCCAATTTACATATAATGGACGATAAACAGTTTCGCGAATTTGGAAAGGCGATGATTGACTATATCGCCGATTACTGTGAAAACATCCGTGAGCGTGAAGTACTACCGAATGTTGAACCCGGATATCTTGTCGAGAGGTTGCCGACAGAAGCGCCTGAAAAATCCGAAACTTGGCAAGAAGTCTTGGAAGATGTAGAAAAACACATTATGCCTGGGGTAAATACTTTAATATTTTTATATTTAATTCGTACATGTTTTTGGGGTATAATTCCAATAGTTATAAAAAATGGTTTTGAAGTGAAATAAAATAAAATTTAATACCTTTTAATAATCTTATTTAATGTCCAAGAAAAGCAAACACTTCGCGATATTATTTTCTACATTTCAATATTTACAAAAAATTTATATAAAATAATTTTATTATATATGTTTATTAGTTTGAAAATGAAAATATAATATTTATGCAATTAAAAAGGTAACCCATTGGCATTCACCGCACTTTCACGCATACTATCCGACTGCAAACTCATATCCAGCAATAGTTGGCGATATACTAAGTGCTGGGATCGGTTGCGTTGGATTTTCGTGGATTGCTTCGCCGGCTTGCACCGAATTGGAAGTAATTACCATGGATTGGCTCGCTAAACTTCTAGGGCTTCCAGAAATATTCTTGAACTCACATCCAGGCAATGGTGGAGGTGTAATACAGGTCAGTTAGCTCGTATAAAAAATAGAAATGCAGGTGTTTTTATCACTTGTTCCTGGCTGAATTCAAAAAATCATTTTATTGTTAGTGGTAACAAATTCAAAATATTAGAGATTCGCTGAGTAATACTAAATAACGCTTACTATGTTTTAATGATCTAATGCAATACTTTATATAAATCTACGATCATCAAAATTATTTCAAATCGGTTATAAGTTAAAAATACGCATCATATGATTTTATACACAATGCAAGGAGATAGCTCCAATAATTGAATAGTGCTTTATTCGAAATAAATTTCAAGGATCAACTTTGCAGTATTCGTTTGAATTAAAATTCTACTAACTAGTAATTTCTGCATATTGTGAGTTTTTGTATTGAAAAGCTAATTACAAAGTGCAATTATTCGATTGCGTGACCGATGTCTACGATACTCGTAGTAATTTATAGTTAAAGTTTGTGATAGCAAGGATATGAATAGAATTTTAATTAATGCTGCATCAGAAAAAAAATTATGCTATTTTTTTGGAACAAATTTTGGGTTTTCAGCTGCTAAAGCAAATATTCTCTTGACTTACTTTAAAATTCTTATTTAGAATTATTTTATTGTGATATTTAGGGATCTGCGAGCGAGGCCACACTTCTTTGTCTGCTAGTTGCTAGAGAAAGGACAGTTAACCGGGTAAAGAAAGACCATCCGGAATGGGATGAAGGAACAATCAGATCAAAGTTACTAGCATACTCATCAGGTAAGATTTCTTTATTGCTGAAGATGCATCGGGGTAATATCTATTGAATTATTAATTTGTTATTAATACCTTGATGCGGCTTTCATGGTTTTTAAAAAATCTTGAGTACTCTTGAAACTGAAATTTTCAAGAAATTCGTTTGTTGTATGAACCAAATTTAGTCCATCTTCGACGATCTATTCCAAGATTTTATTAACAATTTTATGCAGATGCTACTTTTATCATAATGAAACAATTTTGATTTTATAAAGAAAATAGAAAAAATGCATTTTTGTGTGCATTTCTATACAAATGACTGCACTGATAAATATTCTTATTTTGAAAGTCATTACCGTGAAATGGCTTCATTATATCTGCTTCAAATGTTATGAAAGAATTTTGATTTCGTAAATGGTTTGGAATGTTTCATCACGTATTTTATGTTTTGGACAACAGTTTAATTAGTCCTATAGATTGGCAGTGCAAGATTATCTTTTACCAATGTATTTTATTTAATTATTTAGAATATATTCATTGCTCAGTCATAAATAAAATTGATAAGAAATTTTATTATCTAACTTTATCCTCATGCTGCGTTACAACTCAACAATACTTTTAATAACAAATTAATTATTTAATATTTATGAATTGGAATTGTTAAATGGCATGTAAGTATCTGAAATAGGACAGGAATAATATTTGAATTATTTCTTGAACTAGTAGAATACGGAATAGGAATAAATTGAAAAGGAAAATCTGTAGGTGACTGTTCTGCACTTGATGTATTAAAAACAGCTGGTAAAGTTAGCATTAGAACAGTTAAAATTGATTGCATTATCTGTTGATTACTTGTAGCATCTACGATCTTTTTTTTTGGTGGTTTTTGGTTTTGAGGGTATATTTATTTCTTGAGGGTTAATTTTCCTCCAAAAGGAAGCTTTGTGATGGTAAAGAAAAGGTTTTGAGATAACATTATAGAAGCATTTTTTGAACATTCAGGAGTCGATATATGCTATTTTTAACAAATGTTTGTGTATAATTAAAACTTAATTTTATAAATAAGTTTGAAATGTACATTGCACCTTCAGTTTCTTTAATTATTGACCTTGCATATATAATATTTCCCGATGTAGATTGTCCGCACATCCTAGATTTTGGTGCCTTACTCACAATAATTGTGTTGTATATTGTTTATGGCATCAGCCATGGCTATGCAACTACCTATATTTTTTGAAACGCAATAATTAAAACATTTCTGTAGGTACTGAGACGCTATACACTAGTCAGTTCCTTGTGCCTCTGCTGTAGCTTATGTAATGCACTAACCACATCTTTGCTGTGATAGACCTGCTATCATTATCAGCAATCACGATGCCAGTTACAATATTATTCTTTTCAGAATGTTATTTTCTTTCGTTAGTAGTACAGCAGCATGGGTTTCATGCCTTTCGCTGTACAATTAAAATTACAACGACAATTATGATTTTCTTTATCATGCCCAAGATCAGATTTTTTACATTTTATTTTAAAAACTACGTATGATAAAACTTTTTTAGAAAATAAACCAATTATGGAAACTGTACAGAAAAATATTTCTGTCTTCTGGTAAACCAACTTCTAACAAGTGAGATAGCTCTCTGAAATAGGTAATTTGGGACAGATAAATGAAGTGCTCAGGTGTGGAGGTATGAAAATAATAGCAAAAATTAAAATAAAATGTATTGCAGCTTTATTTATTTATATCACTTTTTTAAGTCTGCATGTGAAATTGAGAGTGTACATTTTCATTACAATAATTCTTAAATTAGTAAATTGATTGTTTACTATAAAAATAATATGAAAAAATCACAAAAACACGATTAACAGTTCTTTGCTCGTGTAAAATTTTAAAGCCACTTCTTTATTTAATAATAAATGTTGTAAATATCATAAAGTACCAAATAAAATCATACAATAAAAACTACAGGCAAATCTTTACATTATTGCATTACATTCAGACTTAACTTATGAAATGTCAGAAAAGTAAAAAAATATATATTGTTCTCATTATCTGTTCCATAATGAATATGTGTATCTAAGTTACAAAAATGTCTAATTCTTCAGCGTTTTATATAGTTTATATATAGTTTTATATAGTTAGTGGTTTTTCTTCTGC
>UELU01140173.1:0-23190 GCA_900490025.1 Megastigmus dorsalis | reverse complement strand
TCATGTTGCAGGATAACTTTATCGTGTCTCTCTTGATACTGTGGCCCTTTCTCCTTCAATGCTCGACTCAAACGCATCAATTGAGTTCGATACCGATCCCCTGTAATAGTTTCACTCGGTTTCAACAGCTCATAATACACCACACCGAGCTGGTCCCACCAAATGCAGAGCATAACCATGGCACCCTGAATATTCGGTCTGGGCGTAGACGTGGAGGCATGTCCGGGCATTCCCCATGATTTTCTGCGTTTGGGATTCTCGTAGTGGACCCATTTTTCGTCGCCGGTTACAATGCGATGTAAAAAACCCTTCCGATTCTGTCTTTGAAGCAGCTGTTCACAAGCAAAGAAACGGCGTTCAACGTCTCTTGGCTTCAATTCATAAGGAACCCAATTTCCTTGCTTCTGAATCATTCCCATGGCTTTGAGGCGTTTCAAAATTGCTTGTTGAGTGACTCCCAATGATTCTGCTAATTCTTCTTGCGTTTGGCACGAATCTTCAGCAAGTAATGCCTCCAGTTCGGAATCTTCGAAAATTTTTTCTCTTCCGCCGCCATGCCGGTCCTCGACATCAAAATCACCGCTTTTAAAGCGTTGAAACCACTCGCGACACGTTCTTTCACTAAGAGCAGTGTCACCGTAAGCACTTGAGAGCATTCGATGAGCCTCAGCCGCAGTTTTCTTCAAATGAAAGCAGAAAATCAACACTTCCCGCAAATGACGAGAATTTGGCTCGAAAACTGACATCTTCGATCGAGAATACTTTTGATGCAAACACAAATTCACTAATGTGCTGCTATCGTTATGTTGACAGATGTCCAAGCTTACTGTATGAAATTTTTGACCTGCCTATTTCAACCGGCACTTACCGCTGCAGCCATCTATCGAAAAACGGCGGCAGCAAAGTTGTACACCTAATAGCTGGCAATGAAATTAAATGAAAATAAGAGTTGAAATGATATGAAGTTAAATTCGATCAACGTCGCTGGTTACCACACTTTCTCTGAGCAGGTGCGCGGGTGTAAACAATGACTGAGCGCTTGATATATACATTGACATGCATTAACGATGTACATACAAATACACGATATACGTTGATGCGGTGTAAATAGAAGCTATTATGATTCTAGAATGAGATAGCGAATAAAATAAAACAAATTCAAATAGCTAAAATGTTTAAAAAGTACAGAGCTAAGTGAGTTAAGTTAAATTAAATTAGACTTCGTATGCGTTACTTATTAGCTGTACTCGAACAACGCAATAGGGAACCTCACCAAGACGCGGTCCAAGCAACGCTGCACTGCACTCGCAATCACAGACACTACGCATGTACAATTAAATTGCACAGATTGCACTTCGTATACACGCACTAGGCTCTGCAGTGTTGATCGAAGATGGTCCTGCCAGAGAGTACAGGAAGTCACAGGGACGGCTGTTTGACCACGCCGAGTTGAGTGGAAAGCTCGTCACAATCAGCTTGGGAGGTCCGACGCACCTTAGAACAGAATCTGGTGACCGTAGGAACGTTGCGGAGACCCGTTCTATGCTGTCAGCTATTTATCCCAGTGAGTCAGCTCGAAGCAGACCAAACACTCGGTGAAGTTAATAAATGCAGGAGGCAGACTGAATCGGGATGCCCTGGCTCAGGGGAGTTAAGCCGTGCTTCTTAAACTCGAAAATGTGAGAGCCAGCGGGTACCCGAGCAGCCTGCAAAAACAAAAACTCAAAAAGATAGGTTGAGTAAAGTGTAATGGTTGAGTAAGTACGGAGCGATGTTTCGCACGTCTGACAGGTTTACTCATCAGAGAGAGTAAACCTGCTTGTCTGGAGTCGAGGAGACCAGACGACTCCAGATGTCGAGAGCTGCTGATAGCAGTTGCCTTTTTCGCGTAAGGTGAGAGGAAGGCCCGCTTCAAAGACGTCGGAAAAGTGGCCAAACTCAACGAGGAGTTTAAGGTCGCGGTAATTGGCGCAACTAGAGAGGTAGCCACGAGCTTCAGTATTTCCGAAGAAATACCATCTGGGCCCGTGGCACCGGAAGCAGACCTATGAATGGCTTGAAGCACCTCTCTATGCGATACCGTGTCTAAAGAGAAGCTTGCGACATCAGCAGCAGGGGCATTCGCTGTCGGAGAGGAGAGGATTTGTGAAGAGGACTCCAGTGAGAAAGGAGATAGGCCCGCATTAATGCCCGCATAGTGCTTAATAAGGTTAGAGCTTGTGAACGTAGAAAATGCGGACAAATTCGGAGCGCTGGCGATGTCCATTTGTCTGAGCTCACGTCATTTCGATGACGTGTCGGGTGCCCACTGTAGCTTTTCGGCAAAGTATTCGGTTTTGGCTGTATTTAGCTTACTAGTGATGCCGCTGCGCGAAACATTGAAGCGGAGGAAGTCATCGCTTCTACCTAATCGTTTCGCTATACGGTATAACCTGTCTCGCTTTCTCATGAGATTTCGTATGTCCGCGGAAACTCAGAGTTTTCTTGATGTGGAGAGAGTGGCCTCCCGAAGTGGAGCTATTTTGTTGAAGGTCTGACGTATAGTGCCAGATAGGCGATCCATTAAGTCGTTGGAGTTTAAAATTGTGACGGGCACATCTAAACGTAGTCTTAGTAATAGCCAAAATGTCACACGATGTACCCAGAAATGCGCCTCAATTAATGCAAAATGCGTTCTAAGCCTATTAACATTTCCATGGAAAACATTTAAGTAAGAGGTGTTGAGTGTGGCTGTTTGCCGTGGGAAAAAGGGCTATGGTTGAGGACGGCATACTCGGAATGCCTCATGATGAGCGCGGAGCAGACGGAAGAGTCCGCTTCGCTATGGATAGGTATGAGAGGACCATTCATTCAACAGTAGATCCACGCGTCTCGGCCAAAGAGCGCGTAAATAAAGTGGTGACTTGCTGCCCTCTCCAAAAACATCATCGCACTTAAGGCCCTTCAATTTACGTGCTTGTATGATAAACATGTTCCGTGCCCCAGGTGTAGAGATAAGCAGGACAAGCCCCCTTGTGTTTGGACGGCTAGCGGCAGCAGCAATTTCAGCTGCGGGCGGATTTGCTAGGAGCCACTCGCGAAAGCCTATAATTGAGCCAAGCAGTTGTGGGAGCTGTAACGCGGCGAGCAGACGAGCCGACAGGGAGGCAGTATCAAGCACGATTGTGCGAGATAGCTCTGACAAGAGGACCTCACAGGTGCCGTACGAAGGAGTAGAAGAATTACACGATAGAGAACTCTGCAAGAGTCTCATTTATGTCATTGCGAAGCTGTGATTTCAATTCGAGCATCTCTCGCTGTATATTAGCGGTGATGGTGCTAGTGAGAGAAGAGCAGAGAGATGTGGCAAGCTCGGATGCCCACGTCGTAAACCACTCCGGCGGACGCTCACCCATGATGGACCAAAGTTCGGTTGAAGATACGGTATCAAGCTCGATTTCTTCGCTCGACTCGCTCGAAGCCAAACGCACACGCGGCTGTTTGGTAGTCTGCGACACAGACGAAGAGATGGGCGAATCAAGACTTTTCACCGAGCCTACGGCGAAACTAGGCTGGCTTTACTCGAATTCGCGGCGGCTCTATGTTGAAGCCATATTTTTTAACGAGCACGAGCATCCGCCCTCCAGCAGGGGGATTCAACCTGAACTCAGCATCCCTGGAGTTAGCACAGAGACTGGAGCCAGAGCCTTCAGGTTTATGGCGAATGTTTCTGCAATTATCTCCCTTCTGCCCTTCGGTTCCTATCAACTTTGTCCTCCTTTAAAAGAACGGTGCGCCAGCATTTTTTTGAGTGTGACTTCTAGTCTTCGCCGATTTGTGCCTTATGTAGTATAGAGTGTGTTCGTATGTATCAAGAGTATGGCATTGACGTTTTGCGTGACTTACCAAGTACTTTTATGTACGACGAGAGCCTTCAAGCTCGTAAATTTGTGATTTTCAATTTGTTAAGCTGCGATAATAAATAGAGAGGTCCTTGACCGAAAATTATTGTTTTATACATTATTCGTCAGGTATACTATTTTTTATACAAAAACCGTGCAATCACATTGTTTTATTATTATTGTTGTTTTATATTTTGTATATTATTATGTATATGTAAATTATATTCTAATTTTGCTGTGTAAGCGAATAAAGGACTTTCTAATTGTATTCTCTTTTCTTCTCTCCACTCCTCTCCTCTACTCTCCTCTCCGCTCTCTCTCCCTCTCTCTAAAAGCCCTCTATAGGTTAAGTGACATGTGAGCTTGTCCTAATCCTGTACATCGTCCTGTCCTAATTTATTATCCTTTGTGTTATTTTTCGAGTATGTATGTAATTTAAAGAAAAAATGGACAGACATTATGCAAGAAATGAAGTGTGAATGCTCGTGCAACCTTTCTGTAACTTGTTTATAGACTATTTTGTATATAGATTCAATTTTAAAGAATGATGTGATAGATTTTAAAGACTGAATTTTTATTGAATTTGTAACTTATCTGGGATATCACTAATTTTTATTTTTTAAAATGTATTTGACTAAACTTTAAGCATGACTGTGATATTACAAAGCGAGAAAGAATGGATATATATTGAAACTGTATCTAAAGTTTGTAAAAAGTGACAAATAAACATTATCTCTCTCTCTCCCTCTCTCCCTCCCTCTCTCCCTCTCTCTGTCTCCCTCTCTCTCTCCCTCCCTCTCTCTCTCTCTCTCTCTCTCTCTCGCTCTCGCTCTCGCTCTCTCGAATCTATAGGTATTAGAGAGATAAGAAGACTGAGCGAGCAGGCGCCTATATAAACACACTTGCGCGCGATGATAAGCGCGTGCCTGCCCCTCTACTCAGCACTGGGGAAGACGACGAGAGCAAGTTGTTTGTACAGTGGTTTGCTGGCGCGCAGGCGTCTGAGGAGACTACGGCAAAACTACAGCGGGTTGCAGGCGTGCAGGCGCCCTCCTCTTCACTACTGTATACTTCAACGCCAGCTAAGACAATTGAGCATGCTAACTACAATAAATTTAATGCGTCCAATGTCTCCGCCGTTAATACCAGCATATCATCAACCCTGGTCGATCTTGTTGGCGCGCAATTTAAACTCCTTGGAAGAACATTGGCCGATTTTCAATCTCGGATTGAGCGGAGGCTTGATGTCATTACTTCAAATTTTCCAGCTGACACCAGCAGTCAATCAGCCGATGAATAACCTACGTGCACAAGTCTCGTCTCTTGAGCGGAAATTGGATGTGCAGTCGTCCCAGCTGGAGAGCTTGCATAATGATCGGCTTATGTTGCTTCAAGAAAAGTCAGTATTAAAGGATCAGATCAACACACTTCTGCGCAAGATATCGACCATGGTTGATGATGTTTCACTTTTGACTAAGCAATCTACTTGTAATAAATTAGCAAATATTTACGAAAATGAACATGGAAATTTAAATTTAAATAATGAGGCAGAGGTTTTTGTCTCCTTAGGCTCCACAACAAAATCTGCACCGGTTTGCAGCTCACGTCGTGAGAGGTGTGTCGCGGGTTCCATCGATAGTCATGAGTGCTGCGAATTGTTAGTGAATGGAATAATTGATGATGCCTCGA
Organism: Megastigmus dorsalis; assembly: GCA_900490025.1. NCBI lineage: Eukaryota > Metazoa > Arthropoda > Insecta > Hymenoptera > Megastigmidae > Megastigmus > Megastigmus dorsalis. The sequence continues at coordinate 17,620 of UELU01140173.1, read as the reverse complement.
CGACTACAAATCTTGATAATGTTGCATTCGCAGTGCTTAACACTGTCCTCCCTACTCTTGAGAGGGAGGAAATCGTTGGTGCTCGCGTCTTGCAGTCTCGGGGCGTGAGCGGGGGGCGAGGTGAGGAGCCTGGGAATGGCACGGTATCTCGACCGAGGCGACCGCCGCCTTGCGTAATTCGCCTCACCAGTAAAAACGCGTTTTGGACATCCTTCGCGCTCAACGCGCTTTCACCAACAATTACTTCACCACCTCCGACGTTAAGTCCTCTCCTCTTGGCTCGGAGTCTGCCAGCCTCTTGTAAGATCGTAAAATTTACATCAGTGAACTACTGCAACCCGAAGTGTATAGTGAATTCTTGAGCTTACAGCAATGGGCTTTAAGGCTTGGCTTTAAATACATCTAGCACAGTGGTGGCAGATTTTTGGTTAGGAGGAAGGGTGGTGAGCGCGCGCGGAGTGCGGCGGGGAGTTACTGGTGTGGCGAAGGAGAGTGGACTGAGAGCGGGCTTTCTCAATGTGAATTCCCTCAGAGCTCACATTGCGCAATTACATCAATTTCTTAGCGATAATCCGTCTTACCATCTTTTCGGAATTGCCGAGTTCTGGCATGGCCCAGTCGTGGATGACAGACTCATACAGATCGATGGATTTAGCGTTTTACGTCAGGATCGTAATGTGCATGGTGGTGGTGTTGCCCTTTATATTCGTAATGACTATAAAGTTAAAATTCTTGCTAAATCCAATAGCACAAGACCTGCTAAGCCAGGTATTCCTGAATTCATCTTCTGTGAAATTCAAAAGGGTAATACGCCACCAATCCTAGTTGGTGTTATTTATCGGCCTCCAAAAATAGTTTTTAATTGCGATCCTGACTTCCTCAGTTCTCTGAGAGACCTTTGTGGTAATTACAGCCACAAGTTGATTATGGGTGATCTGAATGCATATCTGTTGTCGACGACTGGTGATTCTGAGTTCGTACAGCGCTTAGCTGACGAGCTCTCAGTTAAGATCATCCAGCACGGCTCGACGCATCATACCAACGCATCTCACACGTGGATTGACATAATGTTTGTGGACGAAAACGATACAGTACTCGACTATGGGAACAGTCCAGCGCCCTTTCGCAGCAGGCACAATATCATTGATGCTACCATCGATATTCAATTGGTATCTCCTCACAAAGAAACTTTTAGCTTTCGAAATTATAATAATATTAACTCAGTTGAGCTCAGTGAGTTCTTGTGCCGCTGTGATCGGTCGTCGCTTTCTCAAAATACCTTAAATTTTGCCTTTGACATCAATAGGGCGCTTGAATGCCTTAGTGTCAATCTATTAAAGGCTATAAATGAACTTGCACCGTTGAAAACTATAACTCCTCGTAGAGGAAAGGCCCCATGGATTGGCACTGAGCTTCAGCTACTCATCAACAAACGCAACGCCACGCATAGGCGGTATAAAAGGACTGGGAGTGCCGCTCTACTGGACAAATTTCTTCACTTGTGCAATGAGGTTGAGATGCGCATGGATCAAGAGCGTACCTCCTATCTTAGTAACCAGCTTTCTGACGCTCTTGATCATGGGAAGGATATTTGGAGTGTGTAACGGTGGGCTGCTCGCTGTCCTAGTGCAATTCGCTCAGAACGTGGATAGCACTTCATCCAATTCAATTTTATTAGCTCTACTCGAGATGTGAATAGCCCCTCTCGCCCCGACGTTAGCGGGGACGAGCACCTCACGTTACGGACAAGCTCTCGCTTGTGTGCTGCTCCGACTTACTCATCGGCATAGCATAATAAAATATTAACTTTATGTGGGCGGGGAGTCCGACCCATTAATTCGAGGCTTAGCGGAGCAGACAATTCAAAATTCAAGATTCTCAGTTTCAATCAAAATCGATTTAATCATTTATTTTATTTTCTTTGAATTTAGTTATACAGCAATTCCGCGACGCCGCTTCCGCATCGGGAGCACGCTGGTCCCCCTTACACGCGGGGTTTTCTCGCTCGCTTTTCGGTCACGCGTGACTACACAGCTCATTTATTCGCTGCTTAATTCCGCGAGAGAGAGAGAGAGAAACCTATTATTTAGCCGCACGCTACCTTTCGATTGGACCGCCAATCACATCTTCCGCTGGTGTCCGTCGTCCTTCTCTCCCCCACGTGGCTGGGCCGGGAGCCGGCGAGGATGATGGCCCGGTGTCGGTGCCGACGCTGCCTCGCCGTCGCAGCGTCTGTCCCCCTCGATTACTGGGGGCCGCCGGCCTGGCTTCTCTCTCCTCGGCGATGCCTCCAGGATGGCTTGTGTCTTTATCCTGGTCACTTGCGGTACGTGGCGAGACGCTTCCCCGAAACCGGCAGTCAAAAGTAGAGCACGACGGGAGACTTCCGATATGTACCGAGGCTGGTGGGCGAGAGAGCGTCCCTCGCGCTCTCGCGGTGCTTGGAGCTTTTCGCTGCTCCTTTCCCCCACTTGACCTACTTCGGCTTTCTCTCTTCCTTCCGTGTGGTGATTCTTTAACCCTTTTTTTCCCTCTCTCTCTCGCTCTTTAAATTATCCGCTGTCGCGTTGGCTCGCGCGTCGTCTCGCTTTGTCGCGGTACATCGCGTGGCATCGCGCTTCATCGCGCTTGTTCGTGGTCTGCTTGGTTGCGCGTGTGTCCGTGCCTCCTGGCACTTATATGTATTTGTGGTATGCCTTGTGACGGGCTGATTCCCCCGTTACAAGTGAAATGCGTAATCTTGGCCTCTTGCCTAAGGAGGAGCTACATGGTTTCACCCCGGACGAGCTCAATACACACTTTGCGGGGGTGTCGATCTCGCCTAATGAGGACATAGATAGCGTACTAAACATCATACAGTCTGCATCTGATGATGGTTTTGCATTTCATCCAGTTACTTTTCCAGATGTAGTTCTCGCCATGTCTCACTTTACATCTCAGGCGAGGGGTGTAGATGACATACCGCATAGTGGTGAAGTCTCTGGCAGTGTTGGGGAATTATATAGTCTGTTTATTTAATTCATCCTTTGCTCAGGGAGTCTTCCCGAGTGCTTGGAAACGGGCGCAGTTAGTGGTCTTGAAAAAGATTTAAACCCCATCTTTAGCTTCTGACTTTCGTCATATTGCTTTACTGTGCTTCCTCTCCAAGGTACTCGAGAAGAATGCACACTCCCAAATCACCAACTATCTCTCCGGGACCGGCATTCTCGATCCTTTACAAGCAGGGTTCAGACAGAATCACAGTACTCAGACAGCCCTGCTTAAGCTGACTGACGACATACGAATAGGCATTGATAGAAGGATGATCACCTTGCTGTTGCTCTTCGACTTCAGCAAGGTGTTTGACACCATCTCTCCTTCAAGACTGTTGAGTAAACTGCGCGATTTCGGGTTCTCGAGGTCTGCACTCCTGTGGATTAAATCGTATTTACAAGGTCGTACTCAACGCGTATTATCTAGAAATGGTTGTTCCTCGCGGTTGAGACGAATGTGGGTGTGCCACAGGGGTCGGTCCTTAGGCCTTTACTCTTCAGTCTCTATATCAATAACCTGAAAGACCTCTTTGATCGTGGGACGGTCAAGCACATACTATATGCTGATGACCTCCAATTTACATTCAAACACCTGCAGATAAACTTCTGGAGGGAGTAGCTTGCCTGTCTGACGCGGCACGATTGGTGTCCGAGTGGGCCGAGCGCTTGTCCCTCCGTCTCAACTCTCGCAAGACTAAAGCAATTTTGTTTGGTTCTCGTAAATATGTTAATGATTTGGTTACAATGGGATTGCCAGACGTTGGTATGGGGGGAGGAGGGCTCGTGCCTTTCTCCAGCACGGTCGTGAGTCTCGGTGTTACATTAGATAGTAAATTAACGTGGAAACCGCATTTCGATAGTATAACTAAAAAAGTAAATAAAGCCCTTTATAGCCTGCGATTTATAAGGGCATGTACCACCGAGACTTTGCGCAGAATGCTGGTTGAAGCTTTAGTCTTATCCCATCTTGCCTACTGAGCTGTAGTGTGTCTTGACGCGTCCGACGAGCAGACAACACGACTACAGAGACTTAATAATACATGTGTGCGATTCATATACGGTTGACGTACGCTTGCACTCGCTAAAAAGTAAGTGCAAGGCGCGATCTTTTTTCCCTCCGCGCGAAGTTGACGATCGGCCAACGAGGATGGCCGATCGTGGTTATAAAAGGAAGCTGCTCGCTCGCGCTGAGACAGAGCGATAGAAACCGTCGGACCGTCGGGCCGTCAGACATCCGCCAGAAACATTCGCGCCCCTTCGCGACATCGCCAAACCAGTCGCTCGCAAGACGAGTTCACTACCGCCTCCTCAACCTCTCGCCGCAAGTAACTCAACGGCTCTCTGCCCTTGCCCTTGGCGATCTTCACGCTCGCTCGGGCAAAAGGGGCACGCTTTTCTCCGCACAGAGCGAGTCAACTCGCTCAGTGCAAAAGGGGGCGACGACGTTGACTTGCCCGTCGTCGTCAGCGTTACGGGGAGCCACTGGAGAACGCCTGAGATGGAGGTTGGCTAGCAAGAGCTAACGTCAGTTAACCGCCGCGCTACACGCGTTCGCTCAATTCTTGTTAAATCTATATAATCTTGAAAGTGCTCTAAAATTTGATATATAATCCTGTGTCAATTATTCATAATAACCCTCCGTCATCATCTCCTACATTTGATTAAGCTCCGGGAGCTTACGTCACGGTGTTAGGAGGGATGAGTACATGACCCGCTATAGAAAGCAAGTGGGCTGGTTGCGCGTTGACAGTCGGAGGATATATTTTGCCGCCATCCTTATGTATAATATTCTTCGGCTTAATCAGCCAACTTATTTCGCTGCATTTTTCCACAAACATCAGTCCAAGAGCACTAACAGGGGTGTCGCACAAGAACTCTCAGTGCCAAGAGTGCGCACGGAAACTGGTATGCGATCTTTTCAGGTTCAATGTGCGCGCTTTTGGAAATCTCTACCAGGAAATCTGCGCAACCTTCCATCTTTGCGCGGATTTAAGATAGCGGTCCACAAACATCTCCTTGAAATCGATTGCTAGTCACTCAGAGACTAAACCTGCGATAATCTTAGGAACATTAAGAACAAAAATACTGACTTACACCTCGCACTAGGGGCAAGCAAATGAGTTTCTGTTAACTTATTTTGTTTTGTCCCCTATACAATTTTAAAAAGTGTGAGTGTATTTATTGGAAGGAGTGTGTATTGAATGACGGGGTTGAGTAAATGTTCTTTTTATTTTTAAATGTTTGTGAAATAGATATTGACTGCTTTGTAATGTTATTTATTTGTATTTTTAATCTAAGACGCTCTGTGATATTACTTATAAGGTTTGAGACATATTTTAAGACTGATTCTGAGACTGATCAAGTTATTATGCCTGTGATATCATAGAAAGACTGAATGCAATTTCCTATAAGACTGATAAAGCGTATTATTGTAAAAGTTATTATCTGAAATGTATTGTTATACTCGATTGTTATGTCATTTTTGTATACTTATACAAATAAAAGAATATTTATCTCTCTCTCTCTCTCTCTCTCTCTCTCTCTCTCTCTCTCTCACGCATCGATATTGGCTGCCCTTTCTATTCCTCTACAGCTCACTTCATCATACAGCCAAAATTTTGAGAATTGCAGATCCCTTCCATATCGGCCCTCCTAGTCCAAGCAGTACCTTCTGGGAACTCTAGAGGTCACCACCCGCACCATTTTGGTAAACGTCTTGCCAGGATGTATGATAGTTGACACGAGCAAGCACCAAAACGACTGCTAGACTTGCAACAACGTCATCACCAGTCACTTGGGCCCCCAGTGCTGTGTGTCAGTGCAGATATATATACTACACGCGGATTGCTGTGCACCGAAATCGTTTGCCACATAGCGCAGCGTGCACTGCTATAAATTTCCAGTGCCTTGGATCGCGCCCCTTTCTGCTATTGGCTCGGCGAAAAGGTAAGGTTTGTCCATCTCTCCGTCCGATACGCAGACTACCAAGCAGCCGCACGCGCTTCAAACACCGAGCAGGCCACGCGAAATCGAGTCGAACTTCGGGTCGACATGGGCAAACGGCCACCGGAGTGGTTCGTGACGTAGACCGCCGAACTTACTTCCTCACTAACAGCGTCCGTAACGGCAAGTATTCAAGGTGAGCTGGCTGAGCTCAGGTCACAACTAGGAGATGACATTCTCGAGACTCGCGCGGAGATTGCCACGCTTGCGTCGCGAGTACAAGCTCTTGAAAAAGCGGAGGCCTCGCGCGGTGCCAGTGGTTCTCGCTGCAACGAAGAGGATACATGCGAGGTTTTACTCACGGGAATTCCACGCGGTGTTACGCTTGAAAAGGCCACCATGGCATCTTCCCCCGGTCCCGCGCCTCTCATGAGTAATACCAAATCTGCCGCGCACTGCACACTGCTCACACACTTCTAAAAGTCGGCCGCCACCATACGCAACATTTTTAAATGTACTCCACATAAATGTAAATAGACTAAAACAAACTTTGCGCTCTTAGAGGCGAAATTCTCTTACACGCCGTGCGACATCTTGGCCGTCACTGACAAGGAAAGTACCCCAGGTGTGCCCCCCCCCCCGATTTCAATAAATCTGAGATATGTTATAGTACATCAAGAAGATAAAGGACGTATTTTTTTTATCGGCTGATATGCACTCTAAGGGGGTGAAAACCACCCTCGAAAGTCACCCTCAAATTCATATTTTCTTCAATATCTTCAGTTCTCTTCAACATTTTTCAATAAAATAAAATGGAAAAGAATTGTCATAAGAAACGCGACAAAAGTATATAGGCTTCGATAGTAAGGGTTGCAACCCTTCCATTTTATAAGGGAAAAACTACATTTTCCGAGTATTTTTTTTCGTCTAGAATTTTACAGAACTGTTACAAAAATATAAAGAAATGTTTTCGTAATACAGGATGAGAAAAGAAAGTTTTTATTTTTAACTTTTTATTACGATGGTAGCTACCCTTAAATCGTACTTCAAAGCAATACAGACAAATAGTGCATTGAATCAACCCCAGATTCTGATAAAGTTGGAGATAAGTATTTTTTTTATCGGCGGATATGCACTCTAAGGGGGTGAAAACCACCCCCGAGAATACCCCAAATTCACATTTTTTTCCATATCTTCAGTTCTATTTAACATTTTTCAATAAAACAAAATGAAAAAGAATTGTCACAAGAAACGTAACAAAAGTATATAGGCTTCGATAGTAAGGGTTGCAACCCTTAAATTTAATTTCTGAGCACTTTTATCGCCTAGAATTTTACAGAACTGTTCAAAAATATAAAGAAATGTTTTTCTAATACAGGATGAGAAAAGAAAGTTGACGTGTTTCGGTATTTCCGCATAACTTTTTATTACGATGGTGAGCTACCCCTAAATCGTACTATAAAGCATGTAGCGGGGGGATTTATTTAGGCGTGGGAGCGGACTAATAATTTCCCTGCGTACACTAGTAGAAGGCAAATGACAAAAAAGACCGTCAGCTCGCCATGAAAGTTCTGGCAGCTGACTTTAATTATATTTATAATACTAATCTGCATAGGCAGATTTGAACTAACGGCGTCAGGTACTGTTTTATGAAATGAATAGATACGTTGATTTAGTGTTCGAGTAGTGCCGCTCGATTAATTGATTTTACTCTAATGTTTCAAAAAACAATGTATAAGCTCGACTAGTCAGAGGCAGAGTCGAGAGGTCGGACGGCTTTAGAGACGTTCGACTCTTGGGCTGAGTTTCGGGTTACGGACAGCACACATACATAAATAAATGTATCTTGGATTCACCAAAAATAGAAAAAGAATAAATATGTTGACACCTTCGTTTTAAATTAAAATTTAACAATTTCTGTCCTTTAATAGGCAATAACGTTTTATACAAAATATAATAACAATATGTGCGCCGTGCGCAATCTAAAGAAGCCTGTCGAAGGCACGCTATACAATCAAGTGGCTCGACAGATTAATCTTGTTTTAATTCAAATTAATATTAATTTATTCCAATATTTGCCTAGAAGAGGCACGCTAATCGTTCTCGCAATAATCGAGTTACTTGGCTCACCAAATGCAGCGTTGCTCCACCTCCCTCAAGCGTTTTATTTAAATGAAGACAATATAAACGCGCGTGACGCAAAGTACTCTAGCGCTAAATTACGAGCCTCAACGTAGGCATAAAAAAAAAGAATTTATTGAATTGAATCAGAATCAAATGTAATTGCTCGCGTTAGGCAATTCCTACCGAATTGTAGCGCCTACTCGTATCTCCGAGATTTTAAGCAGGCACCGGGCCTGGAAAAGCGAGGCAATACAATTACAAATTCTAAATAATACTTTAATTTAAACAATTTGAACAAAAAAATACAATGCGACCGAGCGCTGCCAGTACAAAGGCACTGGCGCTTACACACTTCGCGAAGGGAACTTTTACGCGAATTGAAGAGGCAACTACGCGGCGCGGAAGTCTGGAAGAAGCGGTTTATCTTGACGCTGAACGAAAAGGTCGGTGCTCGACGATGCGTAAGTTGCCCATGTATAAAAAAGTATAAAAATAAAAAATAAATAATTGTTCTCTGAAATTAGCGGCCCGAGACGAGAGGTGGAGGGACATCCCTTCTGGCTGCTTAGTTTGCCTTTTTAGGCATTTTTATTATCGAATGTTCGTGCGATTAACCTGTGACAATCCGCCACGTTACAAACCCCCGCCTAAACGAGGCATGAGGGATTTCGTTTTGAATAGAAACAGCAGGACTCGCCTTACACGCACGAAAAAAAAAAGACAAAAATTTTAAAAAATATGCATCTAGAGTACTTTCCTCCACTCACGTTTCGGTCTTGGCCAACCATGCCAGAAACATATATATTGTTTATCCTATTGGCAAACAACAACAAAAAATGAGGCATAGAGACAGCGCAAGCGGTTTATTCCGCTCGCTGTCTCTGATGGCCATGCAACTCAACAGAGCGTAACTAAAAGCATTTGAATAAAGAAAACAATAATTATTGTTGAAAGTGTATGAAGAGAAAACGAAAGGTGTGAACACATTTATATTGAATGTGTAAAAAAACTAAAAAATACTTTTATTAATGACCTAGAAGGCAACAATAATTACAATTAATACCGCCTAAGAGGTAAACAAAGAAACAAGATAAATCTTTTCATTTAAAAAAAAAAAAAATACTAAGGCACACTTCGGCCTTATAATCTTATATGCCTTTAAGGCAGCATGTCGCGACCGCTGACCCAAAAAGCGCGCCGCTTGGATCAAAGGTCACGAGTGACTGTCACGTTGTCAAAAGACGAACGATGCGAGCAGTCCTCGCGACACTCATCCCCTCACTCGCTTATCGATAAGCGAGCCTCGCGGCATGCAAATGAGCTGCACACCCGAGGCTAGCTCTTTTCCGCTCTAGCCGCGGCCCCGAACGGAGCATCTACGCAAGACTACGTTCGCCCCTTTACCGCGTCGCCACTCTACCTCGTCGCCACGCGGTTCATCGTTATTTTTCAACTAATAACCACCCAAGTATTTTTATATTATATTATTTAAACATTGCTAGTGCAATAAATCTTAATATCATTTATATGCACAGCAATTACAATTATTTAACCACTCAAAACTCATCCAAGTGGCAAGGAAAAACGATCATCTGCCCCGCGTGCTTCTGTCGAGGCACAGTACTCGCAGAGGCACGCTAAACTTGAATTTACTGGCGGTTGTTGTTCGGTGGAGACGACGCTGACCCTTGGCGACGTCTCCTTCTTCCGTTTCTCCGCTGCTTTCTTCGCTCCGCGCAGTTTTGGTTTGTGCATGATCGCGTGGTGTAGTCCGGAGCGTGCCACCAGTAGCATTTTACCTCCCGCTTCGCATTTTCCGCATCGTTCAATGCGGCGGAAGCGTTTACCTCGAAAGCTTTTGGCGGGTTTGCTACAACCCCGGCCAGCGAGCTTAAATCCGAGTGGCTAGGCATAATACTGGACAAAGCGTTTACTCCTTTGCAGCGATTGCGGCCATGGAGGCATGGCTACTGTGCGACGGTGACAACGCAGTCGATCAGCTCGACATTTGCGGCTGGCGCCGTCTCGCCTTTCCGTCGGACGCGGCGGCTAGTCTGGGCGAGGCCGTGCGAGCCTCTCTTTCCGACGTGGCGGTAATTTTTGGCCGTGCTGCAGGTGCTGCGGTTAGGCAGGCATGCTCCGGAAGGAGTCAATCCAGTGGCGAAGGAGGCGGTGCATATCCTCGTCTTAAAAAGCGAGTTACTTCCAACAGCCCTCCTCTTCGCTCCAAATCCTCAAAGGTATGGAGTTGGTCGCGCTCGATTCTCTCGCTATAGTCGGGATGTAGATTTGTGTAGGCAAAATCTAGCCGTTTTCCTTCCGAGTACGGAGGCACTACGTAGCTCATGATGTGTCGCAATCCCACGAGGTAATCGGCGATCGCTTCACGCGGGCCCTGCGTCTGTCGCCGGACTTCTTCGCGCACTCGTAGCTGGAAATTTACACCACCGAAGCGGCGTCGGAAGGCACGAAGAAACTCTTCCCAATTATTCCAGTTGGGGCATTCTAAACGAAACCACTGCAAGGTAAGTCCCGAGAGTAGCACCGGCATGGCCTCCAATAAATCCCATTCTGTCAATCTTGTTCCCCGACGGAGAAATTCCTCGGCGCTGTGGTCCCTTTTTCCGCTGAACGTCAGACGCCATTTGCGAACGATTTCGACTTCGTGCATTAGCGCAGGATGTGGCGTACTCGGGGACGATGCTAAGTCGCTCATCCGCGGTGGAGCGGTATGATTGATCTGCGAGGTCATTGCGCCTGCCGTAGGCAGTGATGAGAAATCCGAATTCGGCAGCTCTTACGTAGGCACGCGCGGAAATAGGGGCAGCGAAGCTGAGAGTTGTAAGGGTGGCGAGTAGCTCATGGTCGCTCGCGCGCCCATCGTGGCATTTGTCGTGAGCGGCACACTAGACGCCGGGAGAGGCACGGACGTCTGCACTGAGGTCACGGCATCCCGGACTGTATTCAGCAGTGTCTGGTTTGCCACCAGTGATAACTGTTCATCGAATCGCGGTCTGGCGCCACTATGCGTGGGAGTACCCGTCGCAAAACTACCCGCTCGCAATACCGATTGGTAAAGCGGTTGCGTGCTCGGTACGTTCGCATGATTTCTGGTGCCTGCGTTCGTGTACGTAGGCGCGGATGTTATCGGCACGCTCGGAGCGGAAGTGCTCACCGGCACGGAGGCACCAAAGAAATCACCGAAAGTTACGTTCGTTAATGTATTCAGCCGAGTCATAGAGAACGCGCCTGCCGTCGGACGGTTCATCGGCGAATCGACTTCGCCGTGTTCCGTCGGCGCAAGGCTGCGCGAAGGCCCGGCGGCACTCGTGCTTGGAGGAACCACTGGCCACGGATCATAGAGGGGCTCCGCTACGTCCGCTTCACTCCAGGCAAGGTTGGCCCGTCGCTGCAATCTAAGTTGGAGACACTCTCTCGACAGCTTGCTCCCCTTCTTGGCGTGAGTCTACACGGACTTCCCTCTTTCGCCGTCGAGGCAGATGCTATTCGCGGAGAGGATTGTCGATAGCCGCGAAAATTTAATTAAATAATAGAGAAATAAATAGAAATAAAAGACTAATGACGAAGAGGGCTACCGAACCCTTGCGCCACACCAGGCAGCTATTTAATCTGCAATAGAGAAGGTTTTCTGCGCAGCATGGACGGCCTAGAACGCGAACAAGACAGAAGCTATCGTCCGACGGCAAAAGTCTCGCGTCCTGTCAGTGGCTCCCGTGCCAGCAGGCACACGCTAAGCGGCGAAAAAAAAAGAGAAAGAAGAGAGAAAAAAAATCTATACCGACGCAAATTTAGCGGCTCGCGATACCAGTATTTTTTGTCCTTTACACACTAATTACGTGGTGCTCTAGGCACCGATAAATAGTAAAAAAAATCTGGGATTGCCACGGCTGGTACGACGCTAGCTGTCCTTGCTCGTTCGCCGTCGCTCGCTACGAGGCAGTTCACTGAACGGGCAAGGCACCGCGTTCCGTTGGATCCCGGCGTAACGAAAGAGAGAGAGACAGGTTGCGCTCTGCTGCTCGCAGGCCGAAATGCGTGCCACGGTCGCTGTGGCGCTTTCGGTACTACTCGGCAAGCCGGGTGCGCCCGAACTTTTTGCTCTAGCTCGTCTTCGAAAATTTTAATTTCCACGTGCCGTTGGCCTATTTTATGCCAACCTAGGCACTGAATATTTAATAAAAAAAAATATGTGGGGACCAAAAAAAATCTGTCTGCCCGCCGAAACTTAGCCGATCCCACTCTCTGGGTAGGCAAAATTTTCAAATAAGATTTGCAAGGCAAATCGAAAAAAAACTTTAATTTAATTTAAATTGAATTTGAATTTTACCTTTTTATAGGCATGAAAATGCCGTTCTTAGCCACACGTTGGCTGCGCCAAATGTAACGGGGGAATTTATTTAGGCGTGGGAGCGGTCCAATAATTTCCCTGCGTACACTAGTAAAAGGCAAATGACAAAAAAGACCGTCAGCTCGCCATCAAAGTTCTGGCAGTTGACTTTAATTATATTTTATTTATGAAATGAAAAGGTACGTTGATTTAGAGTTCGAGCAGTGCCGCTCGATAAATTGATTTTACTCTAATGTTTCAAAAAAAATGTATAAGCTTGTCTAGCCAGAGGCAGAGTCGTGAGGTCGGACGGCTTCAGAGACGTTCGACTCTTGGGCTGAGTTTCAGGTTACGGACAGCACACAGACATAAATAAATGTATCTTGGATTCACCAAAAATAGAAAAAGAATAAATATGTTGACACATTCGTTTTAAATTCAAATTTAACAATTTCTGTCCTTTAATAGGCAATTGCGTTTTATACAAAATATAATAACAATCTGTGCGCCGTGCGCAATCTAAAGAAGCCTATCAAAGGCACGCTATACAATCAACTGGCTCAACCGTTTAATCTTGTTTTAATTCAAATTAATATTAATTTATTCCAATATTTGCCTAGAAGAGGCACGCTAATTGCTCTCGCAATAATCGAGTTACTTGGCTCACCAAATGCAGCATTGATCCACCTCCCTCGAGCGTACAATTCGGACGCGAGCAAACGGAGTTTTCTTTAAATAAAGACAATAAAAACGCGCGTGACGCAAAGCACTCTAGCGCTAAATTACGAGCCTCAGCGTAGGCAGAAAAAAAAGAATTTATTGAATTGAATCGGAATCAAATGTAATTGCACGCGTTAGGCAATTCCTACCGTATTGTAACTCCTACTCGTATCTCCGAGATTTTAAGCAGGCACCGGGCCTGGAATAGCGAGGCAATACAATTACAAATTCTAAATAATACTTTAATTTAAACAATTTGAACCAAAAAATACAATGCGATCGAGCGCTGCCAATACAAAGGCACGGGCGCTTACACACTTCGCGAAGGGAACTTTTATGCGAATTGAACAGGCAACTACGCGACGTAGAAGTCTGGAAGAAGCGATGTTCCTTGATGAGCAGGCAGTAGAGAAGTCCTCGAGGCAAGCGTCGGCGAGTCCAACGAGGCTCACGGCACCCGATGCGCTCTTGTCCGTCGCCCTCTGATTGGCGCGCTGTAGGTCGGACCAGATTGGCATGTTGTTGTTCTTTCGATTGTTCTCTCTTGCCCCAACGTCGTCTTCTCTTTCCCTTTAAGCACAGGCACTAAAAGTACCTCTCGTTGGAAATTTCCATAGTTTTGGAATTTCGTAATATTCCGATGTGATGATAGAGCTTATAATGTGCTTTACTGGCAATGTTTTATAGAATTTTCCAGCTGATCTATGAATTGAAATTCATAGGCAAGAAGAGCGAGGCATTGAAAAACCTATTACGTTCTCTTGCATAAATGGCCACAAATGGTACTCGGAGCCTTTGAGGCATTAAAAATCGAGTGTTTGTAAATCAAAAACATTGAAGAATTGAATTGACGTGGATGCAAAAAATAATAGGGATAGAGAGAACTATATAAAATGAATTGAAATGCTTAACTCAGGCATTTTATCCGATGTTCCGATCTTCTTGATCTTAGGCATCTTCGAGCTGCGGCGTATTTATTGGATGCAGCGAGTTCTTCTTTCGGTTGATCTTGACGCTGAAAGAAGAGGTCGGTGATCGACGATGCGCAGTTGCGCATGTATAAAATAAAGATAAAAATAAAAAATAAATAATTGTTCTCTGAAATTAGCGGACCGAGACGAGAGGTGGAGGGACATCTCTTCTGGCTGCTTAGTTTGTTTTTTTAGGCATTTTTATTATCGAATGTTCGTGCGATTAATGTGCGACAATCGACCACTTTACAAGCAATACAGACAAATAATGCATTGCATGAACCCCCGATTCTGATAAAATTGTGTTATGGGCATTTAAAAGGAGATAAGTATTTTTTTGTCGACTAATATTCACTTATAGGGAATGAAACCCACCCCTGGAAGTCACCCACAAACCCCAATCTCACAAATGACAAATCCTTAAACCGCAAACCCACGAACCCACAAACGCCAAACCCACAAACCACAAACCACAAACCCACAAACCCTAAACCGAGAAACCGCAAACCCACAAACTCCAAACTCACTAGACTCAAACCCAGAAACCTCAAGCCCTCAAATCCTCAGACCGTAAACCCCGAAACCCAAATCCACAAACCCAGAAACCCTAACCCATAAATCCCGAACGCACAGTTCAAGAAATATCAATCTCACAATATCACGAACCCCAAACCAATAAATCCATATACCCACAAATCTGAAATCCATAAATCTCAATACTACCAGTCGAAGAACCCCAAACTCATAAACCATCATGCACATATCCCATACCTACAAACCTAGTGATTGCATAAAAGTCCAATTTCAGAAATGCAAAACTGATTTAGGAATGAATTCACTGTTTGTGGGTTTATAGGCTTGAGGTTTGTCTTACTGTTGGTTTGAGATTTATATTTGGGGTTTATTGATTTGGGTTTTATAGATTCGATTAATTCTTATAATATTAATGGAAATTTTGGTATTGTTAGTGCTATATCAACTAATAAATATGCTGATAATTGTTTATTATAATGATGTAGAACGTTACATTTTAAACTTTTATGAAGTTTTACAATTAGTTTTATTCATTCGTTATATAATGAACAATATCGGTAGTTTTCAAAAAAGTGTTTAGAGCATAAAGATTTTTGACACCAAGCACAGCGAACTATTGCAATATTATTGCAACTTTCAATCTCGCAACGCGTTTTACAAGAATCACCAAAGCTGAAGTCGACAGGGTTCTCAAATTTTCCAGGGTTTACGTCAAGGTAACCACTTTTGTACCAAGAATATTTAATAAGATTTTTATACCTTTGGGATGAAAACTGGTTGTGGATTAGAGATGGCAGTTTAATAATATTATTACGTTTATGCAATTCTATATCATAATCCATTAAAATTACTTTGTCTGAAAAATGTCTAACATAATTTTTCCAAATGCGAAAGCCAAATACGTCTAAAGGTTGAGTTTTTCCGGTAGTTCCTGTAGGAAGTTTTTTTACATTTATTTCTTTATTAACTGGTGTAACTTCTTTGACTATTTTAGGGCAATGCCCACTCCAAGAATCTAATAATAATATACTTTTAGAACCGACTTTCGGAAAATATATTTTTTGTAACCAAATTTTAAAATGATCTGAAAAGAATTATATTTTTAATCTTGTTGTATATTGTGCGGGTGTGATCGTGAAAAGTTTACTTTCGATGAATAAATATTGATAAATACCTGAAGTCAGTTTTCCAGATTTTAATGTTTCAACATATACATTTGTAGGTCGAAATAAATTAGATTCAACAATGTTGGTGAAAAAGGAGGATCTGGAAAATGATGCAGGATTTCATCTTCAACAGTTTCAGCTTCTATATCTTCAAATGGTTCTTAAAAATCTAACATTTCATCTGTTATTATTTCCACTTGATTATAATCATTCATTGCATCTAATAAAATCGTTTCAATTTTATTTGCGACCTCGATTTCTTTAAAATTAACTTGACTTTTCTCAATATTTAAAGATTGAAAGGCCGTAAGAAGAAGATTAATCATATTTATTGGATTTATTTTCATATTGAAAGCTGTAAAATTAATTAGTTTATTTATAAAAAAAATTAAAATTAAAGTCTATTTTTAAATAAAAAATTATAGGTACCCAGCGCAAAAATGACTCTTATGGGCTACATATTGCCAAATATAGTTGTAATATATTGCAAATTATAATTGCCACATGTGATAAAGTATATAAGCAATATTCTGCCTCACAACAATTCAGATACAGTGTAAAACCAAATCTAAATATTCGAAGTTTAGAAAATTTATGCTTATAATTCTATCATCACAGATTTTACATCCCTTGCAAACAATCAAGACAGGTCGAAAGATGAAAATTGAAAATTATAAACAATTACACCATCAAGCTGACACCATCGCTATTTTCAACTAGTATTAATTTATATAATCGCAGAAGTTAATTCGAGGTGGTAGAATTATTCGAATATAAATTAAATATATTTATTAAGTTTGTATTTATGCTTGTGATAGAATCAGGAAGGTTTCGAACTTTATTCATTCTTTTTTATCACCTCTAAAGCGTCAATTAAAATGTGCATGTAATTCAAGTTACGTTATTAGAATCTTAAAAAAATAAAATGTTTTCACCTAATAAATTAAATTTTTGAAATAAATATTATAGTTCTTACTTTAATTATGCTATTAATTTTATCAACTACTCATAATTATAATTTATTTTGCTAAATATATGAACAATTTAATATTATTTCTACATTCTTGCTTATACCATATATGGGCCGTACATGTGCGATATTTTGCAGCTGAAGTACGGCAGTTTATTGCTAACATCTTTTGTCACATGTGGTGATTATAATTTGCCATATATGCTTTGGCGAGATGTAGCCCATTAGATTCATTTTTGTGCGGAACAAAAGTATAATCTATTTAAACAAATAATAACATCTAAAACAAAATTGTAATTACGATTTTGTAATTATGAAATTTATGTGTTTATTTATTAGACTTACCTTTATAGTAATAATAAAAATGAAATCATCAGTTCAAATTTATGTCCGATAATTATCTTGCAATAAAAACACAAAATAATTTTTTTTTAAATGTATTTAAACGAAATGTTACAAATGATCAAAACATTTAAATCTAGCAAGAACGAAAAGTAGACTGAACGTTTTTAAAAAGTATAAAATATTAAAAATATCATCGGAGTAATTATTTGATAATACGACAACTAACCACAAGCACAAAAATTAAAGCAGAGGAAAAATAAAATAAATTTTATGTACATACTTATCAATACTCAAGATAAGATACGATGGTCGAGACAGTCTGAATAAATATGTTATGATCATTTTGTACAATAAACATTTTTAAAAACTATACAATTTTATATATTACTAAATTTACATATAAATTATTATTGTTATATGTATATAATTATTATAAATTCATAATTTTATTAATATTATATTATTAT
>UELU01140171.1:9219-20009 GCA_900490025.1 Megastigmus dorsalis | reverse complement strand
TGAAATAGAAGTTGGTTTACCTCGATATCGTCTGGATGATTAATACTGACTACGCCAGTAGAACAAGTCCAATATACGGTTATCGGGTAGTAAATTTTAGCTGTGCGTCGAGCTATTTCCCAAAATTCATCTGAAGATATTTTGAATTTTCATTAACCTTGAGGTACAACTAAAATCTTTTTGTCTAATCCAAATAATGTTTTTTGAAATGCTCATAAAGATAATATAAAGGCCAATTATTTATTTTCCAAAATAAAAGGAGTTAATGAATATAAAAAAAATTTTGAAAAAGCAAGTCTTTTAGGTAGCCTAGGATTTATCGGGAGTTCAGTTAAATCTCTTTTAGTGCAATTATAAAAAAATGATTATGCGTCTATTATTATTACATTTTCTATAAAAAGAATGTAAACTACTTACTCATACAGTTAGTATTGTACAGTAACAAATTCCCAAGTATAGGATAAGGTGTTGGTCCAGGTATGCGATTGTACACTCGTCCTTTTTTACTATATCGAGTTACAATGTGAAAAATCACTGGCACAAGCAGAAGCAGTAGTAAATAAATCATGATTCTTAATTTTCGGAAATAAAGTAGAATACTGAATTCCCTTTTTTAAACTTATAAAACGTAGACTAATTTTTAATAGAATTTTGTGTCATCCAGGATTTCAAATCTTTAATATTTTTTAGACGTTCATTTTGTACACTTCTACTCTCGAAGTTTATGAGCTAGTCAGTATAGTCGCTGAAACGTGCGGGATATAGTTTGTAGCTGCGTACCTTTGATCTCGCTACTTATATAGTTGCACATTTCCTTAATGAAATCTCGCGGAGGGGATAACGTCTATATATATATAGATATATAATTATTATAGATATTTGTGCATCTTTGATCGATAACGAAAACCAGTAATAGTGCACAACTACGTCGAAGGTCAGTATTTTATAAAATTAAGATATCTAGTATACTTGATATGACTAATAATAGAAAGGAATCGAATTTTATAGTATTTTTAATGAATAATAAGAAGAAATCAAACCTCACACAATTAGGATCTTCCATGACTTTTTTTATTTAATATTTTGATAGTTCTTCAAAAATTGGATTGAGTTTTCTCCTTTTCCAAAATATCAAAAATTAAAGAAGATATATTTAGCCAACTAATATTCTTTTGCAAACAAACAAGTCTCACTTTTTTATGCAAATTATCAGATCGTGAAAAAAGTCGTGTGTTGTGTTATTTAAACTATTACAGGCATTTGGGACTTTTACATTATTACGGTACGCTCGCACTTGTTTTACATATTGAATATATATATATCCTGCACCTAACTATAGTATGTATCCATTTAAACGATAGCTAAAACTAAACGCATTTTTTTTTCGCGTAAAGAAGTTTTGTAGTTAATTTTCTTAATATTTAATTATTATTTTTATTTATTTCTTAATATATGAACTATATTTCATAAATATATTACTACATAATGAATACAAAATGAATGGTTTTTAACAATACATGATGTATATTTAATAAATATATCACTAAGTTATGAATGTAAAATGAGTGCTTTCTGAACAATAAATGTATTGTTTGTGAATAACTTATTTCGATTAAAATGAACGACTAGTAGTGAAATAATTAATAAAAAATGAGAAGCCATTTTCATATTAATTTAGAATTCATAGCGTATTCATTTTAAAGTCTAGAATACATTTTGAATTCTATTTGATCACATTACACATGAATTTAAAAAGAATGCATATTGCTGAGCTCTTTTTGAACACTTTTTGAAAAAGTGTGCTCTTTGGGTACCGTTGATAATGAACTCCTATAAGACATTATTAAATGGATTTAATTATCGGTCTTGTGAATAAAATGTACTAAAGGGTTTTCTATCATGTAAAATTTTTAGCTGTCTTTTGGATGAATTATTAAAAAATTATATAAGTAAATAAATGAATTGTAACTGTACTGTAAAGCTTTAGGTATGTTGTTAAAAATAGTGTGCTCAACTTGACACTCGATTATCTTCATGGCTCATACCTCATACCTGCTTTTATGCTTAATAATACCATAGCAAACGCGACAGTTATACTGAACTATAAATTCAAACGTGATACTCTTCGATTCTTCTACTTGGCATGTAACCATGTTGAACAAATTTTAAAAGGTACTATTATTACCTTAAACATACATAAACTATAGTTAAATATAAGACTCCTGGGGTATATATAGTTTTAAGTTTACATGTGTGGAAATAGTTTAATACCTATTAGTAAGAATTTCTTAACTAAATTTACAATTAATATCATAAAAAAAAAACCTGAAGCTGTCAAATGAAATAAATATAAAACAACAGCATCTTTGTTCATAATCGATCTATCGATTTTAATTTCTTCCGCTTTATATAAGTAAGAAGATAAGAAGATCAAGCTATTTATGTTTATCACACTTATAATCAGTGTTTCATAAGGAAATAATTACACTCTATTGACCTTATCGTTTATGTTTATCGCACTTTTAATCAGTGTTTCATAAGGAAATAATTACACTTTAAAGTATAAGAAGATCTGTTTAAATAATTTTTTATTTCGAGTTCGGAGGCCTCTGGCGAAATCAGAATATCAGTAATGAAATCTTTAGAAGTCAAGTTCAAAACCTACATCGTCACTTGGAGCATAAAAAAATATTAAATTTTAAAAAATGGACTTCCTAATATAATTGGAAAGTTAAAAAGAAAATTGATTGAAAATCGGGTCTTTCTATACTCGTCTGTTTCTGTATGGTTTACAAGAAAAAAAATCTAACTCGAAAAGTCGAGCTTTGCTCACTGAGTTAAAAAATAATAGGATTCGTTACGTGTGCTCAAAGGAGGGTTAGTTTTTAAATTAAACGTCTTTTTGTACTCTAAATAATGGTACAAGTATCGTACATTTTCCTTGTTTTAATCAATAAAGGCCAGTGTCAGGTTCCTCCTTTACCAGGAAAATCATGAGAAAAAAACTGTTATCATTAAATCAGAAATTGTCAGATATCAATGCGGCATCATTTATCCAATTAACAAAAAATTTGTTTTCATAAATAAAAGAAAATTACAATGTTTGGAAACTTTAAATTCATAGTTTCCTCAAGACTGTTATTTATTTATTTTATTTATTTATTTATTGACACCAGAAAAATACATAGATTTCCTACTATAGGTAAATGAAATTACCTGAGCGTAGGCCTGGTACAAAAAAGTACATACATACAAAAAACTTACATAACTAACTTATAACTAAAATAACTGAAACATTATATATGTTCTTTAAAATAATTTCACTACATATCAACATAAATAAATCTCTAATATTTTAATAATTTTTTACAATCCATTCTCTAAACTTTTTCTTTAGAGTGTTTTTATTACATTGCAAGTTCTTTAAATCATTTTCTATCGAGTTGTATATATGTTCTTATAGCAATAACATAGCTGTTTTTATTGCTTACCTTTTTACTAATTTTTGGTATTTGAAGATTTTTGGTCCTGGTATTAATTGTTTAATTTAAATATTTATTTCTAAGTTCATCATAATGATATGTAAGAGATTCCAGAATAGACAGTTGTTCGATATTCATTGGACGGCTAATTGTAACAAATTTATTCTTAAATATTATACGCAGAATACGATTTTGTAAATTTTGTAAAGGTTAATATCAGTTCATTAAATCCCATTTTGTATAATACTCGCATTTTTCAGTCATTTTTCATCAGCTATAATTCGTACTTTTGTGGAGAACAATTAAAAACGATCTTGAGGGTCAAATATATAAAAATTCTTGCATATATGTGAAAAAAGTTTTTGTTTTTTCCATCCTTGATCCTCAAGATCGTTTTTAATTAAATATATGCAAGAATTTTGCATATATGTGAAAAAAGTTTTTGTTTTTTCCATCCTTGACCCTCAAGATCGTTTTTAATTGTTCTTGAAATTATAGAGGGTGATACCACACAATTGATACCACACAATCGTACTTTTTTGTTTTAGAAGCTTGTTATACGCACTGTTACGCAAAATTCTACACGGCTTAAGTCTGCAAAAACGATAATAAGTTGCATTGATAATATTACAAGATCATCAGCTACGTGGACTTAATATTACAACTTATAGTCGCTATGTACACTAGAACATTAAATCTAAATTAAAATACTTACAGACCTAGTTTATTTTAATTTGCCTAAAAAAATGAGTTTTTTTATTTAAATCCTTCCTTAAAATTTGTCAAATTATATTAGAATGAAATGAAAAAAGATATAATTTTATTCAGAAAGTTTTAATTTAAAAAAACCGATCATATTTAGAAGAGAAACACTTTGAGTAGATTATGTAAAGATCTTTTATTTATTTATCCGAATTAATTTTATTCGAACTGGATCGAGCGGTCGTAATATTATGTCTGCTATTAATTTCATGTCTGACGTACGATCGATAGGTTCGAGACGGAAATCGTACAAGATTCGGGCGATCAATGATTTCAGTTCCATTGTAGCGAATTTCTGACCTGCACAAACAAAATATTATTGGACAGAATTTATTTACTAAGAATATAGATTCTAGTTGAAATTTACCAATGCAATTGCGGTATCCCGCGCTAAAAGGCACGTAAGCGAAGGGATGCCGATTTTTGCTGCGCTCCGGTAAGAATCGGTCTGGATCGAATTTCTCGGGCTCCGTCCAAAAATTTGGGTCCCGATGAGTGTCGAACAAGTGTATCATAATATGTGAGTCTGCGGGAACGAGTGCATTTTCTGTAAATTAAAAAAAAATGCCAACAATTACTTTTATTTATGATTACTTTTTTGAACGGTATCTAAAATGTGAGTTGATTTTAGTTACTTAATTGCAATTCCTCGGAAGTGTATCGTAACATCGTCGCAACAGGAGGAAAGAGTCGCAGGGATTCTTTTATGCATCTCTCGAGATAATTGAGCTCTTGAAGATTCGTGATTTCTATGCGCCCATTGTTTTTGTCTAGCAACTCAGTCACTTCCGATCTCGCTAGATTCTAAAAATCATGCGATAATGAGAGTTATTTTAAACCCTTAATAAGTTATTTAAACCCTTTTATATTAAACACAATATTAATTCAATCAAACCTATAAATCAGATTACGTCTATTCGTCTATAATAATTAAACGAATGGTATTAAAATTGTTTGAATTTTAGTAAAAAAATTAAAAGAATACTCTTTCGCCTTGGATTCGTAATAATTATATTAGTCTACACGCACTTGTGCTTCTTCATTTTCTGCAAGCAACATTAGCGCGAATGTCATGGCCATGCCGGTAGTGTCGTGTGCCTATAACATATGAATTTGCATTGAAAATTAAACAAGGAAAGTCGATGTGTAACTTTATTATCGACTATAACACTATTTTTCCGGTATGTATAATGCAATCGTGAACTCGTATATTACGTAGCTATGTAGACCTACTTCAAATGTAAAAGTGTCCACCTCTTCCTTGATGCCGTCGTAATCTATAAGGCCATTATGCTCGGCTGCAAGTAGAAGATCGAGCATTGCTAATCTTTTTTTCTTTTCTAAAAATACACAAGTGATTCAAATCAAACTTTTGCTATTAATGTTTATTAAACGCGTTCTAATACTTCAAATACAATACAATTGTGTAAGTATAGAAAGATTTTAGTCCAACCTATGCCATAATCGTCGTATGTAGGTCGTTGCACGTTATCAATAAATTCCTTCAAATACTTATAATCGGTCCGTCTGTGATACTCCTTTCGGTCTTTTATAACCTTTTCGTATAAAAAAATAAATTATTTGACTGATAAAAACTTTGTATTTTGAGTTATATAACATTTTGAATGAGATATATACCTTGTCAGTGAACGAATGAAGAACTTTAACAGCATTCCTTTGCAAGCTTCCCATTTTCCATACAAAATTTATCATCCAGTTTGTTATGTAGGGTCTAGGCATTCTTTAATATTCATATAAGCTATTGTTATTGTTATCACGAAATTCTATCATTTAGAGTAGGTATATGTAATGTTTTATAAGTATAACTTTACCTGTAAAGAACAATGTTACCCATATCATAAACTGCTTCTTTGTACTCCTCGACTGTCTTACTGTCCATCGAATCTAATGCCACACCCATTGCAGATTCTAAAAAAAGATTTTTTTACCATTTTTATAATTTATTTATTACTAAAAAACTACTACTCCTTATATCTATTGAATATGCGTAAGACTACTCGTATTTACCACAAATAATATTTAAAGTATATTTTGAACAAAATGGCACTAAGCTTTTGACTGTTTCTTTCCCTTCGCTTTTGAGCTCATCCATGAACTTCTTGCCTTCTTCGTTTGTTATCTCCAAGTATTTTTTTAAAATGCTAAAATGAAAGGCAGGCGTTAAGATTCTTCGTCTTTGTCGCCATTTGTCACCTGCACGGATAAAAGTAAGCTTTTTAAATCAAACTTATAAGAGGGATTTAGGGAAACATTTTTGTATCGAAATAAGATTGTAATTGTCACCTGTACTTGTTAGTAAGCCAGTTTTTAACCAAGGATGCAGGTATTCATAAATATAGCCTTTATCTATAAATTTTTGACTTGTAAATAATATCTGAAGAATCATTGTTAATTAAACGTTATTATAAATTCATTAATTATTAATATTAATTAACATAAACTAATTTTTATTAGCTTCTTCTGATTCATTAAAAAATATCAAATTCATTGATGCGAAATACTTGGATACAAAAAAAACTACCCTGCTAGAAATGTTAAGGAGTTCTTATCCAGTTTTTAGCTAGATTTTTTAAATATATTGAATTTTCACTATTATCTCTGGATCTGGGGCCTGCATAAAAGTTAGACACTATATAATTGAAAGTTAGTTCAAAACTGAACAATATAATTCGTGATATATGATATTTGAAAGTATATTGTTCGCTTAATAGCCACAAAGCATTGCCATCTGATTAATACGTTGACCAGTCAAACTCGTCAATTTTCTAGCAGGGTAAGTTTCTGAATAAATATTTTGAATTAACTAATTAGCCTTTACCTATAACACATTCTTTTACGTAAAATGTATGGCACTTTAATTTTAAGATTTATTCTACCATGAGAATCGTAGATAAGAAATAACCCACATAGCACGATACGTTGGAGAAACGTTTCTAGAACGTTTCTTTAGAAACTTAGAAACGATTCTCTGAAAGTGGAAGAAACGTTTCAGAAACGTTTTAGAAACCTTGGAATGTCCGCTTTTGGTGCCTCAGGAAACGTTTTAGAAACGTTTGTAAAATTTTTCTTATCGTATGTGAATTATAAAGTTCCTTTGGTCACGTTGCAGAAACGTTTCAGAAACGGTTCACGTAAAACCTTGAAAAGAAAACCTTTAAAATCGATGAATAAATTTTAAAGTTTAGGGCTCGATGCCCATGGGTCGTATCATTCGGATAGTAACACCTAAAATTTGCACCTCGACCCTTTTTAAAATAATTTAAGCACATTTATTTCAAGGTTTCACGTGAACCGTTTCTGAAACGTTTCTGCAACGTTGCCAAAGAAACTTTATAATTCATATACGTATAAGAAACATTTTATAAACGTTTCTAAAACGTTTCCTGAGGCACCAAAATCGGACATTTCAAGGTTTCTAAAACGTTTCTGAAACGTTGCTTCCACTTTCAGAGAATCGTTGCTAAGTTTCCAAAGAGACGTTCTAGAAACATTTCTCCAACGTTTCGTGCTATGTGGGTAACTAATTAGTTCTTGAAAATAAAATGCAATATTTTTCGAACATGTCTTTTATTCCAAAAACTGGAAATTGTTATATCTTACTTCGATGAAGAAAATTTATTTACTCTTACATTTTGATTTTTTCCTTGTAAATACAAGTTTTACGAAATTATAATAACAAAGTGTCAGTTAATTTTTATATTCCTATCATATTAATAAACTTTATTCTACAAAATAATTATAATAAAATAATATAATTGATGCAAGAGTTTTTGAAATTGCTTTCCCAATTAGTAGGAAGAAAGTAATAATGAAATGGATTTAAATTACAATATCACTGATTATGCATGTAAACTTTGATGAATCAATTCGTGAAATCAGGCTCAGTTAACTTTATTTAAATACCAACTAACTTTAATTCGATTAATCTTCACGAACCAGTGTCGCGCACTCTTTCGGCAATGTCTAGCAAGTATAGAACGTAACATCAATTTCGTCCAATTAATTTTTAAACGCATTCATTTGCACCAAAATGGCCTCGTCGATATTGAATTATGGAAGTTTTAACGCATTTACAGAGCTGCGCCTGCCCGAATTTATTTCTTTTTGTTGAAGTGACAGCTCGCGCAATGTAAACTAATTAAAGTTTTTTAGCGAAATACCCAAAATCGCAGCGAAAACTTCGACTGGGCGAATTTTCGAATTTACTGCACGTAGGGTAGATTTTTACAATTAATTGAAATCTGATCTGAAACGTATTACATTACTTATAGTAAACGTACACGGATTGAAAAGCTGCAAAATTATGACAAATTAAGAGTATCGGGGATAACTTGAGCCGAATTTAATAAATACTCGATCAACAATGATAACGAATTTGCAACATTTTCAAAAAAAATTGCATTCGATAGTCCATATGTACTTTTAACAGTAATATTTTTCGTAATTTTTAAACGTATATTAAGCTAAAAAATAAATAATATAATATTTAATTATTTAAAATACCGGAAGTTGAAAACGGCCGAAGATACCCCGATAGTGCTATGACGACACACAGGTTATAAATAAAGTTCTTTTATCGTTACGTTAACGTTCAATCGTAACTTTTATTTTAAAAATGAGAAAATGAACAATACAAATATTTATAAAAGTTGTCTTGTTCCTTTATGTCAAAGTACAAGTATAGGTATTAAAACTCCAAAAGAACAATTTTTTACTGTACCTACTGGTGTACTATATATACCTTTCATCCGTCATAATATAATCTCACACTTGAAAAACGCTTATTTTCGATGTGGAATCATATTTTACAAAATGTGGATCTAATTTAGCTGGCATATTTATTATAATAAAATTTAAGATAAATAAAGCTAATATCACATTCACAATATTATTACATACTATGTCTGTTTTGTTTATAACTTTTGTGACGTCAAGCACTTATCAACCAATCACATGCATTTTCACTCAGTGAAGAACATTCGTAATTTTATCAAACTTCAATTTAATGTTTCAATATTATCCAATGATTAAAGTCAATTTCTATTTTTATAAATAGGTTTAAAATATTGTATATTTACTTAAGAAATATTAAAATTAAATTTTTGTTTTTAAATGAAAATTCCTAATTAGATTCTTCCTCTGTCAATTCCCATCTGTACATGACAGTCGTGCAATTTATGGTCTTTTGACCACATAAAATTTGAAGCGTTAAACTAGCATGATTAATCGTATTTAACATATTTCAATTCTCGCACAAGTGCTCGAATGTATTTTAAAAAAATAAAAGTAATGTAGAACCTGATGTTTTTATCATTCATGTGTTTAAACGATAAGCAATAATTAACAGATTTTCGGTAAAATTATACAAAAAATAAATTACAATAAACTGTTCAAACAGCTCGACGATTCAAGAAGAAGCAAGAATAGTATAAACCCGATTGCACAGTCAAATTTTATTCATACCGCAAAGACGCAAACAGCCTTTGCCTCGGATAAAAAGATGAAAAAGTAAGAAAAACACGAGCTCGCGTTCGCCCGAAACCCACCCCCGCACACACAAATATATATAACATCCCATGACCAACAGCGTGTCTCTCTGTTTCTCTTCTTGGGGAAATCTCATGTTGGCTCGTGTCTCTCCGCAGCCCGGCTCGCTCTCTCTCTTTCTCTCTCTTTCTCTCTCTCTCTTTCTCTCTTTCCCTCTCTCTCTCTCTCACTCTTCCTTCCTTTCGGAAAGTTTCAAAGGCGCGATTGGATCCGAGAGAGCAGTCGTTCTTACCTATAAACACAAGGACTCGTCGACTCGTATCTGTCGCGCTTGGTTCGCGGCAAGTTTGTCACCCTCTTCCTCCTTCTCTCTCTCTCTCTCTCTCTCTCTCTCTCTCTCTCTCTCTCTCTCTCTCTCTTTCGCCCCACCCGCCTCCCCGAGTAGCAGCAGAAGGAGAGTAACGACCCAACGTCTTTTGCCTGGATTAACGGGATCTCAGTCTCTCTCTGGTGTTTGCCTTGTATTTCTCTCTGTCTCCCTCTCTCCCTCTCTCGCGCTCGCGCGAGCTTTGCTCGTAAACAAAGCCCGGATAAATCGTCCCCTCGCAAGTGCAGCTTTTACTTCACTTTCTCTCTTTCCCTCCCTCTTCTTTTCTCGGTGTTACTTTTCGTTTCTCAGTTACCGGGGCTGTTTTCTGTTTCACAGTTGCTGCAAACTTGCGAGCTTCACACTCGTGCGAGATCGGCCCGAAACGTGCGGGACTTTAAAGCTGGCGCCTGCGGGTCTGCGCAAGAGAGAGAGAGAGAGAGAGAGGAAGAGAGAGAGAGATCCCCGAGGCTCGATCAAAGCGTTAGCCGTGCTCGTACTGCTTTCTTTCATTCTCTTTCATTCCATCCTCTGTTTTTCGCTTTTACACCGTTTCGGGAGAAATTTTAGATTCAAACGCAACTCGCTCGCTCCGCTTTACAGAGTGAAAGTTTTTCTGTCCTATCTAGCCACCGTTTCACTACTGTGTTTTCGACTGGGGGGGGGGGGGG
>UELU01140170.1:39822-58060 GCA_900490025.1 Megastigmus dorsalis | reverse complement strand
AGAATAACTTTTCCTTTTATTAAGTCTATAAATTAAAGCATACCGGAATGTTACTTCTTCACAAAGTATTATTAAGCCGTAAAAATTAAATATGTGCTTATTTTTTTCATTGAAAACAGAAGAGTTTGTATATCATCCGGTACTTAAACATTTATGAATGCTTTAGGTTTTTCGTATTCATACATTCAGTGCATTTTCTACTTTTTAAGCGAATGTTCAGAATGTACTACCTTATTTGTTTAATAGTAATCGCAAGCAGTTATTAATTCATTTATGTTAGTTGTGTACCCCTTTCTAGTTTCTAAAGAGTGAAATTGCTTCTAAAAGGATATAATATTTGCTTCCCTATTTCGCACGAAATACCACTTACTTTTTCACAGACTAAATCTTGTATATATGAATATATATTAAAATGTTGCGTGTAATTAATTTTTATATGCACGTACAGATTCACATAATTGATACTCTTTATAGTTCTGCTAATTTCCTTTCAAGTCGGAAGCAGGACAGGAACGAGCATAGCGTCAGTAAAGACACAAAGGCCTTTTCACTTTCAAATACTAATTAAGGTAAAAGTCATTTAACATCATGTACGAAATAAATAGCTGACAAAATATTGTGCTTAAACTCGTGTAAAAAAGGGTTAATTGGTTTACGTCTAAGAAATTCAACAATATTTTTATCACTAGTACTGTACTTTAAATAAAAAATTGATAAATGGTTAAATTTGATTTACCCTACTTAAGTATTATTATTAATTTTAATTATTTTAAGAATGTACAAACCATTTCGTATGGATAAGAATACTGATTCTGCCTTTTACACAAATATATAAATTACAATAAAATTTAGAATTAACCAAAATATGTTCTCATATCTCAAAAACTGCTATACATCCGATATTATGTTTAAAGGTATTATAAATTAATATCACGGAAAAAAAACACTGTAGTTGTAACGTTCTAATCTTTGAACGTCACAGAATCAAATTATCTGGATAAGTATCAGCTTTCCAAAGCTTTGCTTGTCACAATCAAACTCAATGGTTGGAGAGGTTTAGATGCGTGATGAGCAAAGCTTCGCTTGTCCAATCCAAATCAAAACGGAATCTCATCGAGACGTAATAATTTATTTTGGATCTCCCAACCAAAGATTTGGACACCACAACCATATAATGACAACTAATAATGGCTTTGGTCGCCACAACGAAAGCTTTTCTTTCCATGTTCAAATATTTGTGAGCTGTATTAAAATTTATGTTGTTATTGTATTAAATAAAAAAATATTTTAGTACTAATAATAAGGTCAAATGGGCTGCTAAAATTATGGAAAACAACAACAAAGGGATAAACGGTGCAGTTATTTGAATGGAACATTATTTATTGAATGTCAGTTATAATATTCTTCCATTTTGCTTAAAAAATATTATAAAAATAATTTAATTCATTTAAAGAGATTATAATTTAGACCTTCAATATAGAATTGGTAACATGTATCCATTTTAACTTTAATTTAATACAACTTATTAACTTTCCTTTCAGCTGCACTAGCAGCTTCACTAGAATCAATTTTTTTTGAGTTATAAATTTATAATCGCTTAATGGTAGCAATTGTAACGTCTAGACAAGTTTTGAAAAGCATCATAATGGTTTAAGTTCTTATTACTGTCACCAACGTACAAAATAATAAGTATAGACTTATTCAACATAAAAAGACAATTGCAACGAATTTTTAATTTACTTATATTTTGCTTAACTAATACGCTATATAATATTAATATAATGATTATTTAAATATAATGGTGTATACTATTTGTAATTAAAACACATTTTGAATTTATACCCTATTGTGAAAAACTATTATTAAACAGTATATTAAATTTATGCAACCCAGTTAAACGCACGCCCCAAAAAACTACCATCTTCAAGGATTCTGCAAAGGTCGTAAAAATGCTACCACTTATAAATTTTATGCATAAAAAAAAAGTTTGAAAGTTAATTTAAATCCTGAAAATTCAGAAAAAGTTGGTCATCTGTAAGGGCGTCTAGATAACTAAGGTCATCCTGAAATTTAGAGACTCCTGGCGGTAAGACATTTCACCCAGCCATAAAAAACACTCGGCAGTGATATACAACGAGTTACCGAAATCTTAAGTAGGTGAACCGGAAAGGAAACTTTTCCACTTCATCCACTTAAAATTTGGTAACACAAGGGTGCGTAGCCACCCCCTGGATAAAATGACCTTTTAAATTTGTGATTCAAACTTTTTCCGACTAAACCGTTGCACAACTTGATTAAACTTTCAGTCATTTAGACTTAAAAGTCCTAAAGAGCAGACTGTCTCCATTCCTATTATTCTCTTTCCTTTCTATACAAAAAGAAATCGATAGCCAAATTATTCGAGAAATAAAGAATAACACGCGATTGGATCTATTATATTAGCAGCGTCTAATCGAAATATCGGACCTCCTTTACCTAATTATGAATCCTATCAAATAATTTTATCTGCAGAGAATATGATGAATATAACGATCGACAGCTTTTCAACTCGTCAGTTTCAATTGGAACTCCTATTTATGGTACACATCACCGACGTGCTTCCCAATTTGTAGAAATTGTACAAAAGTCTAAATTAATATTTTTGTTTGACCTATACCTATCGTAAATTACAAGTTTCATTCCCACATTTCTTTGCTATTCATTCACATGAGTTTTGAAACTTTGTATAACTACAGCACGTCTCGAACAATCAAAATTCGTTTCAAATATTTCTCTTTGAATTTACAAACTCTTATAGCTCATTAGTGCTTTCGTTCGGCAGGAACTCTGTGAAGCTATTATACACGAACTTCCGTATATATCATTCGCAAATACTTTTATCTGCGTAATAATTAGGCTAAATCTAAAGGCAAAGGCTAACAAAGTTAACATTCAGCACTTTCTAAAATGATTAGTACAGCGAGGTATAGGCAAGAAGTTAGTTACGTCAAGCTTAAGCAAGCAGTTACTGCT
Source organism: Megastigmus dorsalis (assembly GCA_900490025.1). Lineage (NCBI taxonomy): Eukaryota > Metazoa > Arthropoda > Insecta > Hymenoptera > Megastigmidae > Megastigmus > Megastigmus dorsalis. Next base: position 55,048 of record UELU01140170.1, on the reverse strand, counting down.
GAAATTAGGGCTCAGCTTGTATTGACTGGCTTGGTCTAGCTCGTCTTAACGAGGAGGCATCAGGCCGCGAATATTTGTAAACTTCGCTTCCCTGCATCTATGGAGCTTCGCCCTGCAGTACTGCCATGCCGACGATAATGTATACGCTAAGTATATAGTCGAGGATTAGAGAAGATCGGATAAAGGGAAACAGCGGAAATTTTTATCGTTCCCGATCTCGAGTGCTGCTCTGTGTTCGCTGTGTCCTGAAAAAAAAAGCGGTTTAATTACTAAATAGTTCGATTTGATTAAACTGGGAGTTGCTGATTGCGATGCATTCGAATAAGTGTACAAACTGAAGTTTCAGTGCAATATCGCTATACCAATTTACCCAACACTATAACTTTTACCAGCTCATTAAATATTTTATCGTACATTAACGAATGATTAAATAGCTGTTTCTTACCTATTATGAAATAATATTTTATCCAAATTAACAAACGTGTAAAGATGAGTAAGTAATTGAATTCGTTGTAACTGAAATGGTTTCAAGTTTCAAGTAAATCACTTTAAGATAATGTTTTTTTTTAAATTACATTTTCTCGCGTAACAAATAACAGACACTGTAGCAATTTAAAAAACGATTGCCGTAATATTTGTCGTTCTTCAACAAGTCGGCGAAAGAGCAGATGCGTGCAAAGATCGCGAATAATAGTCCAAAAATAGTAAACGATTGATATCATATCGAAATGGCTTTGGCCAAAATGGCAGTGCGATTCGAATAGACCGGTGAAAATAGACGATAAAGATGATAGGTATCTCTCACAGCTCCCATTCCCCTTTTGTGAAGAGATTTTGCTGGTTTTTCATGAGTTCCTTAATTTCATAAATGTTACTTTTTAAATGGAAGGACCTACGTATGAACGATTCATTATTTACTTTATTCAATTTTCTTTTCATTCCACAATCATTTTACTTAGATCTGCAGCATTTATTTATACACACCTTTTTAACTATATATAAATTTAAATAAAGGTGTAAATAAATGAATGCTACAAATCTAAGTAAAACGATTATTATATTATTATATGTATAATGTAAAAGGAATGTAACAATTCTTATCTTGTCGACAGTATATTACGCTCGATATTATGTGTACTGTACGGTATACTTATTTTTGATAATGTTGCAATAATTCAAATATTTATTCCAATAGATTTGAAATACTGTAGCATTACAAGCATAAATTTTATGCATTTAAAATAACTTTGTTTTACAGCAGCGAATGATTTATGTTCTGGCATGTCCGACTAAAGCTATGTTGTACTACTACGACTACACTTTGAGGTATATGATACAACAGGACTGTGTTAATATTGACATTTCGAATTATATTGGAATCGAGGAATTTAGTTATTATTATAGAAGCACAGAAAAGTATTTGCTATTATTTATTTAAGGGGAAAATTGTACAACAGTTATTTATATTTCATGTTACTGAGATTTTCAAGCTTCCGCAATCCATTTAAACCAATCTGTATTACAAAAAATATAAAATAATAAACATTGAAAATATTAAATAAAAAATTTCATGGTAAATTATGCTATAAAAGTATTTAAAACAAACAATGTTTGTATAAAGGAATAAAGGCCATCTGTCAAATTATAATTGTTTAAGTAAGTTTGTACATTCATTGAATATCTGTGTAAGTAGTTCTTTATGTACATTTACGTTCATTTCCATAAGTTTTAATAAAGCTAAAATCTATTCTGTTTCTATCGATATTTAAAAAGTATTTTCATTAAAATCTGCTTATCGGTTATAACGACCGTGCAATCATTTGTGTAAATTCAAATCTTCGAATACTTCAATAAGCGTATATTTTATTGATTTTATGAAACATTCATATCTCGCTTATCCGGATATTAAAATTTTTACAATCTCTTTTATGCGGACTTTGTGAATATTTTTAAAAAATAATATCAAATATTTACGATATTACAATGAATCTTTCAATAAATCAGATTATATTATTATTAAAATAATATGATTAATTAATTGAAAAAACAAGAGATATAAAATAAGTTAATTATTCCATTATCAAATAATGCATCTCTGGTTCTAGAAGTTTTGTATTTTATTGTAACATTAATACTGTAATTTTACACACTTAATACCTATTCATATAGTATTTTCATAGTTTTAAATAAAGACCTGCATACTTATTAATAAAAATACTTGGAAATAATGAATTTATTTTGGTACATAAAATTGTTATTTTGATCGATTTATTTTTTGATTTAAGCAGCATCTGCAAATTACAAGTTTTATTGCATAACTGACCAAACAGTAGTAAATTTAAAGAATAAAAATAAAACATTAAAATTAATTCATCAATAAAATTATAAATTCAAATTACGAATTGGGAATCGCATTGAAATTATTAAAATCTGCCAATAATATGCCATAAAAAAAATTGCCAAAGCAAGCATAAAAATAATCATTGACGACAATATATATTTATTTTTAAAAACAGCTTAGCTTCTTCGTAACAGGCAATATGTGCAACAATCATCATAAAATCCAATGCAAGATAAATGAGTTTTCGGTAATTGTTACAGGATTGACCTTAATAAAATCCAATATCCGTATATGTAAAAGAAAAAAAAAACATCTGGAAAAATGTATCGGTCTAAAATAAAATCTACCTAGCCAAAGTAGCAAGTCACGGAGGCTAGCCAGAAGCTGACTTTTACTTTTTTTCTTGCTGAATGTACTTTCAAGCAGGATTGTGTCTGTGTGTGAGAGGGACGGTTATATAAATCTCCACGACATCGTGACACGATGTAAATATTGTCAAGTCTAAGCACCGCTTGTATCCCTGGCTTAAGGATACTTAAATCGTGAACATTTGAATAACATTTTAAGCTCGAACATCGATTAACTTGTTAGAAAAAATGATTTATGAGCGTCGATTTAAAAACATGTTATTTTCTGGATTTAATTACAAGTGGATTTAAATAAAGTGAAAGTAAAGGATACATTTACCATCGATTTTAATGATTCAAAAGCTTATACTTTAATAATCTCGTATCTCTGTTATAAATTTTAGTAACGAAATATTATAGAATGAGAATATTTATGTTAAATTTGATTTACTCGATGATTATGCCAACTTTAAAAATATTTCTCTAACCATTATTTTTAATCATATATATTTAGTTTCATAAATTGTTTAGCTAATTTATCAAATTTCCGATGAAAGGTGATATATTATAGTATATTAATATGTATAATATATAAAGAATGTAGGCTAAATAATTGCTACACGGATACTTAGTACTGTAGTTTATAGAAGTGCGAAAACTTTAGAAAATTTTATTGATGCTTGCAGCGGGCATATTTACATACTCGAAAAAGGGCCAGAAATATGACTTTCAAGTGAGGCTTCGATTTCGATAATCCTTCACTGCCCTAGTTTAATACGTCGAACGTGCTCTTTTCGATTTTCCGATTTTTATAAAAAAAACTATCTCTGCTACTTTGAGAAAATTGATAAACAAGTCAAACCCAGAGAGAGAAAGTGTATGTTATATATTTATGTTGCGGAACAAATAGCGTTGCTTAATAATTACACTCAATTTATAGATGGCATCTACATTTCACTGTATACTTACTCCACAATTAACAGATCTAAATCTTAATGCTCGGTTATTATTTTATAAATTACAGGTTGTGCATAATAACGTATATATCCCGTTCACGTGCTTATGAAAGTCGAATATAATTAATCCAAATAACAACACGATCATTATTATTATAATCAAATTCTATAGCTTTTGATAGAAGTTAATTCTCAGTTCAGTAAATAATATTATATCAAATTGTTTATGTATAGGTATATGGGTTACGAAGAAGGTGTAAATTTATGATTTTATTTCTTTCAAAATATTTTATGGTTTACGTATCGGAATTTCGGAATTATTTTAGTGCTATATACGTTTTGGATTTATCGAGTTTCTTAGGGAAAGAAGCAGTACATATTCTGTTCTAAAAGGGTCGACAGACTACCGCCCACAAAATAAAAAAGTCGTATTTTGGCTCGTGAAAGGCGACCCATTGAAGTCACACGCCTTACTTATTTATGCAGGTATTAAAGAATCCGTAAAGTGTGAAAGCGTTTCTATAAAATAAATACTTTATTTTATATACGTGCCAAAAAAGCATACGAATGTGTATTGATTCGATCGGAAAACGTAAAAACCAATCATAAATCAACGCTCGCATGATAAAAATATCTGCGTAAATGTTTAATCCGATTCTCGAGCGTAACAAAGTTTTATTTCATTAAAGCCTCTGTTCCTTTTCATATTTAAGATTCAGGAAGTTTCAGCAGTTTGCAAGTTGCTTAACTATGACGTTGTAATCCTTGAAAATTCAATGAAATTATCTTCATGTCGGCAACTTATAATATAAAACAGCTTTCTTAAGTCCCATCATGTTAAAAAAAAAAGTATAAAAAGCGAGAATCATCATACTTGCGAAACTTTGAAAAGGTCCAATTACTAGATGCTTCATCGAGCAAATAGAAGCGAAAAAAACTGGACCTTGAAGTATAAAATAACCGAATATTTATTCGGTAAAAAAAAATATTTCAATTTCGTTAAAGTTTGCGTCCCTTCAGTTTGTCCACCGACATGACGAATGGGATAATTAATGCGGGCAGTGATAAATATATATACAGAAAAACTTTTTTACGACGATTTCTATTTTTATTAGTCGAATGCTAAGGCACGCGCAGCGTATATACCATTAACGCAGACCTTATTTTTCACCTTTGTCCGAAAGGCCAACTCCTTTATATCGCCTTCCTACGCTGAAAAATTCTGCTCCTTATATGCATAAATACCCCTGGTAGATTGTAGGTTTGCAAGAAGGCCGCATAAAAGACTAGGCCACACCCAGTTATATATCTTTTAGAAGGTACAAATATACACACCGGCATATCCCATGTCACAAAGGAGATACGTGTGTATCTTCGGCTATGTACACACATATACGCTATACGGCACGAAGGCCTCGAGTGTTTATGCGGGACTGTATGTACGCGATATTAATACGAAAGATCTAGTGCGTGTATGCGTGGTCAAACGAGAGAAAAGGATGTTTATGATGAAGAGAGAGAGAGAGAGAGAGAGAGAGAGAGAGAGAGAGAAAGGGAAAAAAGAGGAGAGGCGGTAAAACGGTAAATATGCCGCTACGAAGCACCGATCGCTTAATCCACCTGCTACTCCCTTGAGAATCGCATAAAGAGTTCAGGCGTAATAAATTCTAGTTCGATTGGGTCCGATAACAAGATCGCGTCAGTACATACATACATACATACATGTCAGTGTTATTCAGGGAGGATCGAGAGGAAAAACGATGCTATTTTTACGGTTTGATTTTCAAAGCCCAAAAGTCTTTTTTATCAAAGCAGACTTTTGTCACAGAACAGTTTTTATATGATTTAATAATAAAATTATTTAAAAATAATCATATTCTTTAACTATGGTTGGAACCCCTGTGACATACGGTAAAAATAGAGAAAGTCTCTTTTTAACCTCCAGCTCATTATCTTTGCATTTTGGTACGTAATATTCTATCATAATAGTTATAATATTATATTTCATCTAAAATTCACTTTACATCTCAAGTTCTTTATTTAGGCCGCACAAGCCATTATAAATGAAGTGCTTCATTAAAAAATGTCTGTTAATTTTCAGCTACGATTACGTATATCACCATTATACACGTAAAAAATTTTAGAAATTAACCATTTATAGAATTATGCGCACATTTTTCGAATTATTTTTATTTTTAATTTCTGCCTACAACACAAACTAGCTATTCAGCTGTACAGGCTTTCGTTAAAAAATCAACAAAATCCCATGATGCTATGCGATGTAACGCTCGTTCGAGCTGCACTCAAAAAATCCATTCGGTGTCTTTGTTTAAAAACGAATTTCTGTCTAAAAATAAACGTTGGATGGGAGAAAAAAAGGGAGGGAAAAAAATATAAAATCCATGTTAACCCGATCCCCGCCACGATATATATATATATATACATATGCACAGAGATCACACGTACTTTATTTCTCGCGGTATAGAGGAGAAAAGGCGAGGGAGCGAGGTCTGCGCGCGCCCGGCCTTCCTCCCTGTACGTGTGTGTGTGGTTAGAGCCTGACCCCGAAGAATTCGATCCCCCGTAGACTGGCGCGATTATATAGAAAACTCTCAGTGGCCGACCTTCCCTAAAAACTGAAACTTTGCTCTCCACGTCCCTTTCCTCCCCACGTGCATTTTCATAAAGTGTTGCTGCGATCGCTATGGATGCATATACGCGCCGGGCATTTACGTGCACTTAGAGATATTATCGTTCGGCCCGTATAGGCGCGCTAAAACATAACGTGTACGCCAGAGTCAATAACCCATTCGACCATTCGTATATATATCGGCTCCATCGCCCTGCCATCGACACACACACACACACACAAACACACATACACATGAGAGTGAACTTTTGTCTTTTCCCCCTGCGATATAGGTCCCAGCTCTCAGATTACCAACAGATTGATGATCCTCGGCACATTCACGGATTTGTATTGACTATTATGTAGATATACTGACCTCAGTGCAATACCGTGCGAACGCATAAACATTACCGTATCAATTGCCGCTGCAGAGACTATTCACCACGATTTGTCAATAAATTCACGAGATTGCATCGGAAGCGTATTTTTTGCAGTCCGGGTAAAAAATGTGGCTTAATTCATTTTGAACGTGCTTTTATCAACGTTTTTGTATTAACATGAAAAGTTGACAAGCTATATTTATGCCGAATGATCGAGAAACATTTTAGTCGTTATTCATCGATGCATTTATGTTACAATTGATAACGTAGCGCATAATGTTAAATTAATATTTGAAACAAACAGTAATAATTCCTGTAACTAAATTGCGATACTAGATTTATAATTTTTTTAAAACTTAAGTAAAAAATATAACCGATGTCAATAGATAGCCAACGCTTAAAGTCCCCTATAGTTTATTCTGCTGCTGCTAAAATATTTACGAAAAATGCTAATACTTTTGCATACAGAGAACTATTTTTATTTCGAAAAATCTTTGCAGAATATAGCATGAAAGTTTGTTGCTACTTTCTCATTTATTTTCTTGAACAGAAATTATTTCTGCTCAGCTGTTTACAATGGTATTATGTGCTTAATTTAGCTCTGTATAGCTATATAATTATAGATTTCAAAATATTTTAAAGTACAAACTAAAACAATGCTCAGCTGTTTACAATGATATTATATACATAATTTAGCTCTGTATAGCTGTTTATAATCATACACATTTGCATAGAAATGTTACTGTAGAATTATAGATTTCAAAATATCTAGTACAAACTAAAACAATTTTGTGATGATTTTGATTAGTTGTGTATAATTGTAGTATTATATAATAGTACTCATCAGTCCCTTCAAATAATTTTAAGTAACCCATCATATTATACGATTGTGTCTCCTGGCTACCTATGAATGTTTTTTCAGCTTTCAAATATTAAATTATTCTTATCTCTAAATTCAAAAATGTGAAAATTTACTCATTTAAGACGTATACATATTTTTCACGTTTGAATAATTGAAATTTGACTTATTAATAAGTACAAATCTAATTTTCACATATGAATAAGTAAAAGGAGTGTTCATTTTTCACTTTTTACACATGTCAAATATTTATTCACTTATTCATATGTGAATTTCCACTTATTTCGTATCCCTGGGTAGAAACGAAGCCGAGTTTATGGCTATAGCCCGCAGCCAGTTTGGGTTAAATAACCGAGTTTTTAGACGAATAAGTGACTTGGCAGCCGAGTAACCCTGACTAATTCACCACAGTTTTGGAACGCAAACTGGCTAAGTACTCGGCTATTTAAAGCCTCACAATTTTGTTTATTTACTATTCTTCAATCGATTTGAAGCCGATATCGAAACATTCAATATATCGAATTTTATGATAATTATAGATTATACAAATATTGTATTTTATTTAGTTTAACGTATTAACTCAACCATTAATAATTAATGAAGGGAGTTGAGCGTTTCACCGGTATCACGATAGCGAGAGAGATAGAACGTGTATAGATTATGGAGGAGCGCTATTTTGATGTAAAATAATTATACTATTATACATTTTATGGTATTCGATCAATTAAATTAATATTTCACTTATTTATTTTTTGATTGATTGTTAATGTAAGATTTTCACTTATTATTATAAAGTGCATATTTCCACATATTGTAAAAGTGACTATTTCTCTCATTTATCTGAATATTCACTCTATCAACGTTAACGTAGGCGTTAGTTTATCCCATTCAGTTTATCTGAAAATCACGCGTGCATATTTGTTTCTAACCATCAGCAAGTGTAAAATTTTGTATTAAAATATTAGGTAAGTGGCTTTCTTATTCTAAAAGTTAATTTTGAACCAACTCCATTGTCACGCACACAATATTTAAATTTTAAATATTCTCATCATTTGCATTCTGATAACTAAATCTGTATAATTTTGATCCTGTATTTATAAATAATTATAAAATTTATTAATTATGCTAAGAAATTATATATACATGTATATTGGACTATGAAAAAAACTTTAAAAGGTCACTTTGAAGCTTTATTTTTATTTATTTAGTATTTGCTTTTATACAGTCTATAGTTTTATAAAATACATACACTCTAACGTGGTATAAAATATTGTTCGAAACTGGTGGGTAAGTTGATTTTTAGCACAAGTGACTTTTCTCCCTTGCTTCGCTCGGGCGAAAAACGTACTATTATAGAATTATTAAAATAAAGTACTAAAATCGATACTTTAACTGGTTGAGCTTGTTAATACAAGGGAGCGCTAAAAATATGTAAACCAAACAGAAAAAAATGTTATTCACTTGAACATACAGCTCAAGGATTTTTCACGCTGTTCTGTGCTTAAATATACATGCATTATCAATTTTTAAATTTGGCTCTTATCAGTTGCTTACTTCAAGATTATATGTGGTAAAGACTCGGAGGAATAGCCTTTGGACGTCCCTCGACGGCCAGGATATAACAAATTCGATGCTCGAGGTAGCCGAGGATAATATTCCCTATGGAAATGTTCTCTTCCTCATATCTACCTGACCATACAGCTAAATTTGACTAATTGAAAGTGCATAGAATATGCATTACCTAGACGTTATGCATGTTGCATACTTCATTATTTTTAAATAAATCAAAAATTATTTGCTATTTATCAAAAAGAGAATTTGAATGATAGTAAGTTCTCCATAAAAAGATGAAAACGCCGTTATTTATAGTCTGTAAGAAACTTTTAATTAAAAAAATTGTCCCTTTCAGCGACGAAAAAGTTTAAAAATAATCGTTCGAGTTCCGCTTGAATTGATCGTTTTTACCATATATACATTTCTTATTATAAACTTTATTCTCTGTATTCAAAATTGATATAATCTTATATTAAATATTCATACCGCGAGTAGAGTTTCTTTAATCGACTGTTTTTCTTTGCTAGTGCACAGACACAAACTATTTAAAATCTGGACAACAGAATTCGTTTTGTATCGATATTTTCAAACCTATGATTGAATTTTTATCTTTTTTTTTAGTCATCTCACTGGGGACGTAAAATTTTTTTGCGATATTTGATGTTATTTTAGATTGAAAAGTGTGAACAATTTATATACCCAGCGGCGTTTTCTTTTGCCGTTCTAGTTACACCTGTTTTCAATTTATTCAACAATTTATTCAAGAATGATATTTATGCATATACTATTTAAAAGTTGCTTAAGCATTTCAGTACTTTTAAAGCATTCGAAACTCTGATAATATGCAAGTACGCGCTTACAAAATGTAGTGTAGGAACAGCTGCTAAATATTTTGCTAAAATATTGTTTTTGTTTGGAAGTAAGGATCTTAGTCGATGCTGTTTTGGTCGCACTTTGAAACTTTTACGAAAGAATGTTGAGCCTCGTAGAAACTATTTTCAATGTGCCAAACTATTTAGAAACTGTTATCATCCCAGGATTTTAGTGTAGTGAAGCGGCAATTAAAATTAGGTTAGAATTTGATAAAATTTTAATACCACATCGATTAAAATATCATACTACATCTATTAAAATCTCGAATAAGTGCAAAATCGATGAAATACAATTATTTCTAGAGTCAAATATAGCTATGAATCAATTATGAAATGAAGTTTTTCATAAAATATGAAATAATACAATAACAAGAAAACGTTTAAGACTAGTTCCGTTATAATTAGACTTTATAAACAGAAATGTTATTTAAACCCTTGTTTTTTTACAGTTTTATAAATAAATTTTATTTTTATAGTTACTTACTATTTGAAATTTCAGAAAACTTGTCAAAATAAAATATTATCATTTAACAAATAAACGGTATTTTTTACACCTATTCAAAAATATAATTCGAACAAATGTAATGTTTATGCGACTTGTGCTGTTACTAGTGAAGTAAGTACAAAAAATACATTTCAGTAGAAATAGACAAGTTGAAATGTTACAATCATGTTTGTATTGTAACACTCCTTGTTCTATAAAAATCTGCTAATAACAAAATGACAGATATCTCCTTATGGATCTGCAAAAGCATTTTACTCGCTAATAGAAAAATAATTTGATATTAGAATTAAAGATTCTTTTCTAATTTTACCTTCCCCAGCGAAGATAATACCTATATATAAGTTATATGTTCACTTTCCGATTGGAAAAATTGGATTTCTTTGAACGTCCACGTATAGATTTTTAAAAATCTACTAGATGTAAACGAATTATCATTTATATTAGAAATTTCATTATTTTTTTATCGGGAAATGACTACAACATTTATAATATATCATTTAGTGTTTCTAAAGATTCAATTAAAACTTCAGTGCATTACCGCGAAGGCACAGAAGATATAGAAGGCATAAAACCGTATAGACAATGCCAAGAATTCTCATATCCTTATCTATCGGAAAAATAAGGAGATAAAATAAGAGGTGGAAGTGGCAGTACTCAACGATACACGAATCGCAGCCCCAGCGGCCAAGGCAGTTTTAATCCAAAAATGATGTATCCATTATCGAGGCGCAGAGAGCTGTATCACCTCTATGGATGAATAAATGTCATATTCATGAAGGATAACCGAGCTGACCCAATTCGTCGTCCGCAAAAGTCAAGATAATAAAAGTGAAGCGCGCAGAGCTGCGGATTTCTCGAATTCGAAATCCCCACTCGGACCTATACTCTATCTCTTAGCCTACTTGAACGCACAGCTACATATGTATGCCAACGGCGCGTGTTCCTCGCTCCCCTTTCCCACTCTTGCTCTGCAAATGCACACCTATACACACACACATAGGCTGGCAAATACACGGTTTCGGGGTATTGGCTCTCGGTGTGTCCATGGGTGTAGAGCAGACACAGTTCGAGTCGAAAAAAGAGCCCCGACGGCTTCGCTCTGATTGATTGCGCTCTCATCGGCCGAAAGGAAGAGGCGGCCCTCCTCTATATCCCCCGCGCGCGGGCTTCCTCTATACCCGTCCCCACCGGTTCGCGATCGATCGCGTGTAACGCACACACGCCATTCCATTTTCCTCTCGCTGCTCCCTCCCTCCCTCTCTCTCTCTCTCTCTATCTCTCTCTCTCTCGCTCCCTTGTTCGCGCGCACCCCGACCATTCGTCATTTGCTACAGCTGGAGAGAGCTGGGCTGCGTTTAAGTCCTCTCTCGCTCCCTCGCTCCCTCTCCCCATCGTGTTCTCGACGCAGTAATGCGCCTGACTACTCTCGGCGAGCTGCTCCGTTCTATATACCATGCCGACCGCCCGCACGTCGACCTGTCTATGTCTATATACATACATACACATATATATATATATATATATAGGTGTGCGAGCGAAGTGCTTGACGCTCGCGCGAGACTAGCCGCCGCGCGCACCAAAACTTAGATGCCCGCTTTCTCTCTCTCTCTCTCTCTCTCTCTCTCTCTGCCTCGCTTTCCGCGTGGCCTACTATACCCGTTCCTATTGGCGCCACTGACCTAAATTAACCCTCCGGCTTTATAACTCGATTTTTATGACCCGACTGCGGATTAGTACGCGACAGGCTCTTCGGACCCATACGACGACAGCTGGAGATATACATATATACACTGCACGTGCACTTTGAGCGACGCTCTATACTCGATGACCCTTATATATATATATATATAGACTCTGTTTTTCATTTTCATCATTCAAAGAATTCCATCACTGTTATCCGAGTCGATATGCAGATTGCCCACAATCTCCTATTATACGGCCGAGATTATACCTTATAGGAGAGGTATTGAGAGACTTCCCGCTCCTATATATGTATATATCTGTGGGGAGAATCGCGGAGCTCTCGACTCGGCGATTAACGATCTCGGCTTTTTATCGCGACAGATATTAAGCGTCTGTATGAATAATGCATTTTTTATGGATAGTGGATTAAAATGCTTTCCGGTATGAGGCGGAAATCGCTAACGATTGTTTACGACAAGCCAGGCCGGGACCTTTATGAGCCGCAAAACTATCCGGCGCGCATTATGTATATGTATAATCAATGAGTAACTGCTTTTTAAGCGTGAGAAAATTGTGTAATGACGATTTTATGAATTTTACATCGCTTTATGTATGTGCAGTGCGGCAGTGCCTGGAATTATGGTTGCAAATATATTACCGTCATTTAATTCACGTGTTTGCAGCGAGCAATCAATTATTAATTTTTCTACACACGATTCAGGACAGAAAATTTTAAGGATAATAAAGATTAAATTGCAGCTATTTTTAATTTATTGTGACTTATTATTATTATTATTGTTTATAATTTCGAAAAGGAATAATAGTAATAAGAATGTTCTCGGCTTAAATTTTTTTTAGATAAATACAAAAAAAAGAATGTTAAAACAAAAAATTTATTTTTTGCACAATTATTAACATTGATAGGATTCCAAAAGTCAAAATTAATAATCCAATATTATTGAAAATTAATTCAGTAACGTTTTCGAGACAACTTAAAGCAGCTGGAAAATTCTGTAAAATGCTAAATAAATTAATCAATCTGCCCAAATACTTTTGTCACGTCCGAGTTGTGAATTGCTTCGTCTTGCAGTATCTTATAAGGAGAGTCCATTCCCTCCGGATCACGGATTTGGCTGAAAAATATGAGACACTCGTTACTGTTAATGGGCCCTAGGATCCGAGTTAAGGCCCATTTAATTGAAATACGTGAAAAATCGTGGTTGATTTTGAACTTTTATTGCAAGATACATGGTAGAAAATATTACAAAAAAAATAAAAGTTATAGAAAAAATAAGCATTTTAGAACCATCTATTAGCATTTTTCATTCAAAAATTTGAGTCGAAATATGCTTCAAAAATGAACATAATTTTTGATCGCTCATAACATTAATGAAAAGTGTTAATGACTCGTGCTGAAATATAAATGAAAGCTTGTTATAAATACTCTTGGTGTCTTTTTTGTAACATTTGCTACAATGTATATTGTAGCAAATTTTACAAATGCCAAATTGTCATGTTTTCTTTTTATCTTACGAATAGATAATCAAAATGGATTCCCATGAAACTCTGAGGAAAAACCTTTTCTACAAAATAATGAGATCCCTGTATCAACGTTTCTTTTTTATTGGACCATAGTTTTGAAGATATTAGCGTAAATCTATATACTCTGAAAAAAAAATACATAAAAAATAAGTATCTTTAAAAAAGCTGGTACGCAGTTCTCATTTTGCTATGCACAAAAATTAATTCCGGAAAATTTCAAGAAAATCCATCCCTGGTCATGTCCTTGTTAGTGATATGCATGACCTTTAAACGTCACCTTGCAACGTTACTTTTCTCTTGTTAAAATTTTATACGATATCTTTATTCTTACGAAGTAACTAGGAAGATACTTGGCGGTCTATCTACAAACAGTTTATCGGTGAATTAGCGTCGCTCATATGTAGGTACACTATATCTTTCTTTCAATATTGGGTGGAACAAAAACTGTATTAACCGTAAACGTTTGAGCTATGTTTAAATGTTTTTAATGTGTTTACGCTAGCTGTGGAGGTATCAAGTTTAATTTTAGAGATGGATTATTCATTCGATGACAGAATTTATCGCTCCTTGTAAAATGTAATAAAGCAATAAGGTTCTATCAATCGTTGAAGAACAATAACAATTTAAAAACATTATAGTCCATTTATTGCGACTTTTTGAAGATTTAGTAAAAATATACCTACATTTCAGGCGTTCTTGGAAGTTAAAAGTAATTTACATAATTTCGCCATTAATAAATCTAATTGGCATCACTGTTAACGATTAATTTAAAAGATATACCTGTCTGTTACTACAGTTATTCTCATCCCGAACCCCGTCAAAAGCATAGAATTGAACATGCAACGTAGTATTCACGAGGTTCGGGAAAAGACATTTTAACTTTCAAGAACACCTGAAGTTAAAGGTATATTGTTACTAAGCCTTCGAAACGTCGGAATAAATTGACTACAATGTTGCAAATTGTCGTTGTTCTTTGACGATCGATAAAGTCTCATTACTTTAATGATTATTCATGAGTCTTAATCTACCTGGGGATATTGAGGGAAACGAAAACTACAGAATTATTTTATTGCTCAAATGTTTCATAAAATAAAAAATTATATTTTGATTATATTATAGTATACAAGGATTAAGAAATAAATGAAACATTTTTAGGACGTATCAGTAGCAAAAGCAGGCTCTTCTTCATACGCGTTTAGTACATCATATCCCGTTTAAAAAACACAGTAAAGTGAATATAGAATCGTGTACAAGAATTTAGAAGTAAAAACCCTTATAAGGACTCTGCGATTGAATCTATGCATTGTCAAATGAAAAAAAACGCTGTTTAAATAAATAAGCAGCTGACATCAAAAAGGAAGAAAAAGAAGAGAGAGAGAGAGAGAGAGAGAGAGAATAGAATAGAATAGAATACTTTATTTATGACAGAGGATTCGTGGTCATAGGTAGTCAAACAAAAATGTATTACATTGCAATATAAAAAATGTTAACATATATTACCGGGAAGCGTTCCGCTTTACATGAATTCAGGTAACAAAAAACTTACAAAAGTAATAAA
>UELU01140170.1:8620-32654 GCA_900490025.1 Megastigmus dorsalis | reverse complement strand
GATTCTTTGAAACGTTTTAAATCGTTTCTTGGTAACGTAGCATCATCGTCTCACAACGAGTAGGAGCGAGTCTCGCGCTCGTCCATCGAACCGTAAGAACGTCTAGACGTAGGCAGGAGCTTTCTGCTCGCGGCATCGCGCTCGTAAATTCTACATACATCAAATGCATATTGCGTTCGCGCAAACCTGCTCGGACTCGACGGTGCTGGTACTACTTGAGCTCGTGAGCGGATTGAAGGGACGCTTCTTGCGTCTGCAGCAGCAGAGCCTGCCGAGAAAGTCACCCAGCATCGCGTCGTCGTCCATGTCGTCCTTGTAAGCACCGCTCGAGGCCTCGTCCGTACAGACGGACACGAAGGACTGCAGATCGTTCTTGGGGAAGCCGTCCCTGTAGTAGAGCTTTATCGTGTCGTAGGCATCCATTATTACGGAAATGAACAGGCTCAATACGACGTAGATGTAGAGCGAGATGAAGGTGTAGAGGTAGATGCGCGAGTACCACCAGAGCATCGGGGACTTGAAGGAAGTCATGGAGAAGGTGGCGAACATGTCGTCGCCGTTGATCAGTGCGAAGAGGCACTCGGAGGTAGTGGCAAGAGATCGGAACTTCATGTGGTACGGGCCGAGGATGAGCCAGCCGCAGAACGTGAATCCCGCGTAGATGAGGATGGCGCAGATCAAGAATCGGGCCACCTTCGGCGCCGCTTTCTTTAGCGTCAGTATTACGACGTTGTAGGTCTTGAAGAATCCGAGATAGCGGAGCACACCGAACCAGACCAGCAGATTTCCGGTACCCAAGAAAATACTGCAGAGATTCCAGTGATCACTGCCGTACTGCTTCTTCTCGATTTGCTGTTTTATCGCTGAACCCATGATTATGAGAAGGTCGTTGATGATTATCATGACGTACCATAAATTCAAGAACTCTAGTCTGCCTTCGAAGCTCAAAGGCTTGCCGTACATCCGTCTGAAGAAATTCATTGTATCGAATTTGAGTAGCTGCGCGCGATAGATCGCTCTTGAACACAATCCTAAAGAAATACTGCAGATAAATATCACGAATAGATTGAGCATCGTTCGCAATGCAGATTCTATTTGGTTATCCGTTATATATTGAGTATCGCCTTGGCAGATTAATCTTATGGCATCGGTATCCAGCGACAACAGCATTTGGCCATCTAAGTCTTTATTGTCAAAAACAATTTTAATTTTAAATTTGTAACAGTCCGGTGGCGTAATAGGCCCTGCAGCTCTCAGGTTGACAGTCTTTAGAGCGAATTTCAATTCAGCTTTAACCAGGGCTGAAAAATTGACTGGGATTTTGTTCTGTTGCAAAAGGTGTTTCGATGTAGATGTTTCTTCCTCCTGCTTGGTGATATTTACACACACTTCGTCTATCTTACTATTGAAGATGTAACTTTCATTAAATCCAAATACAATTCCTTCTCGATAATGATATAGGCACAGAACAACCAATCCAACAGAATTGTCATCGGCAGTGTAAGAGTATGATCCAATTGCATTACTAACATTATAATATCCTTTTAAAGCATAATCTATTGTTTCATAGAATTCCTCTTGTTTATAAAGGGCAAGGGGTCCAGAGGCAGGTGGGTATGTTGGTAACTAAAGTAATTATACAAGAAAGTTAAAAACGCATAACATTAAAAATGTTTCTTTTTCAATAACGATTTTTTTATAAAAACTTTTCAGATTGTGAATATAATAAACATTTAAATGTCTATTTTTATCTGTACAAAACTATTAAATTTAATAAATTAAATAAAATTTATAAACATTTAAAACCTAAACTTTATAATATTTGAAAAATATACTTGGTTTTTTATTACAAGATAAGAAATAAACACGTTTATTAAAATTTTGTGTTCCAAACTAAAATAACAATAAGCATTATCTAACACTGATAAAAAATGTCCAACATCAAATTAACTGTAAGCATTATCTAACACTGATAAAAAATGCCCAACATCAAATTTTTATGACTTTTGATTTACTATGATTATTATTTCACTGTTCTTGAAAAATGCATTAGAAGTATTGTTAAAAATTTATAACTTATATAATAAAAATAAAATATATAAACTTATATAAATACTTATAAGAATTTATCTCTTTCAATAAATGTATTGTTAATTCATTAAACCAAATTATATTAAATTTATAAAGTTCATAAGCAACCGACACACAAAATATCTGTTTGGGTTATTCCCAAGACCAATTATCAAAGTTTTATCATTAAAATTAAGTAAAGCTTAATTTTATCTTTGATTATTTAAGAAACTATTATCAAAACAACTTATATCATGATTATACGTACTTCTTGGACAGCATCCCATCCTCGGAGAAATAGATGTGAAAAAGAAACTCTATTGTCCCAGGTATAATTAACATGTGTATAATTATTATGTGCAAATAAACAGAGTTGGAATGTTACTAAGACTATTTTTATAACTTGCACAACAAATTTGTAAGGAAACCGTCTCTTTGCTTGCCATTTTTCAATGGGATTCATAAAAAAGAATCGAAGTTTTCTTCGCATTTTATCTTCCATGTATCTACTAGTATGGCACATGTTTTCTTCAAAAGGTCCTTCTCGCATATCTCTAAACAATGTCAAAATTTGCAATAATTAGTAGTTTATACCTTTTGACATATGTTAACATTAACTTTAAATTTATTACCTTGGTTTTGTAAAAGCATTGGTATTAAGCTGAGCACGCTCGTCCTCTTCACTATTTTCTGGAGCCTCGCTCCATGAATTGTTACGAAGGAGATTACCAAATCGGTTCTCTTGACCAGGTATTTCATTTTGTTGTGCCATTATGAGAAATTAAACTGCTTAAGAAAAACAAAGAGATCCAAGCCTGAGACAAGTATACAAAACTACTTTTCAACCTGCACAACTAACACTGGAGTTCCTGAGTCTACAGGAAATTTCCCTTTGTCTCTTACATTGAGTATTCTGCAAAAAATATTCGAAAAATCGCAATTGTTAAAAATAGATTCTTAAAAAGATACCACAAACAGCTATGTTTATACTCACGTATGCGTCAAACGCAACGATTAAATGTTTCGAAAAATAAGTGTTACGAATATCCATCTGACTGTTCAACAGACTAGTGAGAACTGAACCTCGATTGTGAAATTGCGACTGTATGCGTGCACTTAGTCATTTAAAAAAAATAAATCACGTGAATTGATAAACATTCACGATAACTATACTTATATCATTGAGACAGAGTAATGAAAGGACACAAAACATCACTTGAAATCATATGATTCTAGGGAATTTTAAAGAGATTTGTAGGAATTTTCGCCTTTTTCAAGATTTTATCTTGTATTTCACTATGTTTGAGAGAAAATCATTGGGTCCTAGTTACGCCATTGTTAGCAATAGTAGCCTCCGATTCGTTACCAACATTTTTACCTGACCAATAAAAGCGCGTAGCGAACTATAGCGATCAGCAGCAACGCTCCTCCGACTGTGCTCAAAAACTTGTTTTTGAATAACAGTCAACAGACATCAAGGCAATACAATAGTGCATTATACCTACACAAACAGCGATGACGTGTCGTAGTTTTCTGCTCTTAGTGCAATACCTACACTCAATTTAATGTTACTATTGATGCAGACTGCAGTTAAACATCTAATGACTTTTCTGTAAAATATAATAACAGTTACAAAACAAACAGTAATATTCTCTGTAAAAACAGTAAATAGAGAATTCTTTTAGTATAATGTCTGACAATTATTTTGAGAGCATTCGAACAGTTGGTGCTAGTTTAGATCAAGGAATATCTAAATTACAAGAAAAATGGGAGATGCCCCATCTATTTCTCTGTAAAGATAATGAAGAATCTCAAACAGCAGCCAAAAAACTAGTTAAAGACTTGGCAAATGATGTACGGTTGCTAAAGGTAATGTATACCGAGTATATATAACTATTTTTATTTGGTTTTAACTGTAAAAAATATATATATTTCACTTCTGTTTTAATGATTTCTAATCTTTGTAATAAATTTTTTTCTAATGCAATTATTAATTCTTTTAGGAAAATATAGAAGAACAAAGCTTAACGGTCACATGCATGCTAGAACAGCAAAATCAGTTTCTTCAAGAATCAATAGAAGCAATAAAACGTTTAAAAGCAGAAGTTGATGATATTAAAATTTTATTTACCGAAAATGGATATGTAGAAGAATCTGTAGAAGATGAACTTTCAAGTTTATATAATAAACTGGACTCATTATCAATGAACAGTAATAATTCATTTTCAAAAGAGACTAACGATGTTACAGATTCATTTGTGAGTGATAGTGTTTCATTTAGTGACTCCTTATCAACTACAAGAAATTTTACTGATACAGACACTCCAGAAAGATATAATATTTCTCTTAGTAAAATAGCAAAGAGATCTCTAATGAATCAGCCACCAATGGAACCACTGTACTCTCCTCATTATTATAAATCAATGAAAAAATGAACTAATTCTGTAAATCAGAAATATGTAAATATATTTTAATTTTGTATTTTGAATTTTATACAAAGAATATTATAATAAAAAAACTAAAACTTTTATGTAAAATCTATTGCAATTATGTGCTACTATACAAAGAACGTTTATGAAATATTTACGAAAACCTGGAAAGAATCCTACACTATAAAGATCAATAAAGCAACAGGTAGATAGAGACTCAGAATTTGTAGCTGTAAAATAATATACATCTTATTTAAAATATAGTAATATAAAATTTTTATTAGCTTTTATATAAAGAACATAAATTATTAATTTTTGAACACCATAGAAGTATGAATTTTTAAATCATTTATTTACAACTGTAAGGAACTAAATGCTCTATGTAAGCAATGCTATATATTTAATTAAAATTGAATTTAAATAAAATCTGAAAATTCCAGATACTAATATGCTAAAAAAATCAATAGGTAAGTACTTAAAATACAGGTTGTTCAGTGCATACTACAATTGCTTTGGTAGCATTTGATCATTTATAATGGCTGTGAGATAATGTAACAAAAATAGTATTTAATTTTTCTGTGAAATGATATTTTACTTTTGAATTATATAAGTAATAAATAATGTAAAAAGATGAAAATAAATAAATCTACTCGAATAGTTGGGAATAAAACCATTCTTATTCCTTATAAAGAGCATCATGTTTTAAGGTTAGTTTATTTTATGCAGTATTATTGGTATTATTCAATAATGTAAAAGATTTAAAATATTCTTGTTTTATAAAAAAAATATAAACTTCATAATAGGTACCATGAATGGATGAAATCAGAAGAATTACAACATTTTACTGCATCTGAACCATTAACACTAGATGAAGAATATAAAATGCAAAAAAGTTGGTTCGAAGATGAAGATAGTTAAGTTAAAAATATATAGCTTTGTTTTCTATTTACTTATATATTTAATTTATCAAATATTTTTTTTAGAATGCACATTTATAATTTTAAACAAAATATTGTTTGAAGAAACCTCTAATGAAATAGGTAACATAATTTTATTTAAAAAAATAATTTATCATTTTTAAAATATTTATTAAGTATATTTAATTATTGCAGATGCAATGGTAGGTGATACAAATCTCTTTTTTATTGATCCCGATAATAAAAAATGTGCAGAAATTGAAATTATGATAGCTGAGAAAAAAGATAGGGGCCAAGGCTATGGTTGGGAAGCAGTAATTCTTATGCTGCGATATGGTACAATATTTTCAATTATTAAATATCATTTATGAGATAAATAATATACAAATACAAACATTTCAGGTATTGAAAAACTAAATGTAGAAAAATATTTGGCCAAAATTTCAATAGATAATGAGAAAAGTATAAAAATGTTTAACAAATTAAGATTCAAAGAAGTAAGAATTCATTTTATATTTTTATATTTAATTAATTAAATTTATTTCTACTTATTATTATTAAATCATTCATCATTTATAGGTATCAAAAAGTGAAATATTTAATGAAATCACATTAGAAAAAGAAACTGATGATGATTGGTTAGAATGGCTCAAATCTGAAACATTTGACGTCACAAGAGATGATAATTATGAATAAAATGTGGTATCTTATGTGAAAAATAATGGACACATTTTTGTAATAAAAACAACTGATTATATCATTAAACAATACAGGTATAGCTCATGTCAAAAATAAACAATTTTATAACAAAAATAATAAATTGACAAATAACATACACATCAGACAAAAAATTCTAAGACAATCAGTTTTAATACAATTACAAAGCCAAATTGATCACAATGCTTTGTATATAAAATAACAATTAACGAATCGTTTAAAATTTTTTCAATGATTTCGATAAAGATTAAAACCAGAAAACTGCCAGCGCCTTTCCATATTTGCGCCGATGCCCGATAATTCCTGTTTGAATACTTGAGGAAATCGTTGCATTAAATTTTCTACCTCGTTAAGTCTAAGACCTGGCTCCATTTTTTGTAGATAATAATAAACATAGTCGAGGCTCGCACCAAAAGGATGGATGTGTAAAAATATCGCTATCAAACCTAAAGAACATAATATTTTTTTTTAATACATATTGCTAATTTTATGAAAAAGGAATATTTCTTTTAATTTGTAACTTACCGATTAGTTTAGCTTCTTTTTGTGTGATTTGTACTGCACTAGACGAAGCAGTATTGGGCTTTGGAGTTCGCCGATCCTCATTGACATCGTCATCTTTGTCAAGTGTAATAACTTCACTTTCTTGTATTTCTTCTTTCTTAGTAGCATTTAATTTGACTGTTAAATCTTTGATTTTTTGATCATCTTGGGCTTGTTGCTTTCTAGATTGCATTAGCTGCTCTTGCATACCTTTAAGAGTCTGTTGCAACATCTTCATTTGTTTTTCTTTAGCATCGACTTCTATTTTTGTTTCCGATTTCAAGAGATCAACCTAAAATTTCAAAAACCTAAGAATGACTACACCTATTTTATAAACTATTGCATAATGATAAAAAATTATATATCACATGGTGCAAGGAACTTCATGCGAAAATAACGAGAAAGTAATTATTTTGGTATAACTTTTAAAGTGCAGCCTATTAAATTGGAGCAATGTAAATCTGTTTTAAACGTGATTAGTTCCTATTCTGCTGATAATCGATATTCTAAAGCCTTTCGTACAAAATTCCAATTAAGGCTATACTCTGACTTATTCAGCAATGGTGATTTTTTTCGATATTATGTTAGATACATACAGGGTCTCCAAAAAGTATCAGACCCCCCCTGATTTTGGAATAAACTACAAAAAAAAACGATGAGCCCCAAGGTCTGTACAATTTTCGATTCCAATGGTAACCCTGAATTCGACCTTGGAC
Source organism: Megastigmus dorsalis (assembly GCA_900490025.1). Lineage (NCBI taxonomy): Eukaryota > Metazoa > Arthropoda > Insecta > Hymenoptera > Megastigmidae > Megastigmus > Megastigmus dorsalis. The sequence continues at coordinate 25,262 of UELU01140170.1, read as the reverse complement.
GTGTCCGTCAAGATCATTTGAAAGTTAACTTAATTTTTTTAAAGAGAACCCCTATTTCGACCCCACATTCTGAAATAGTGGAAAAAATTACGCTCAGATATGCTTTTTCCCTTGACTTTGACCTTAAAATTAAATTTAGGGTCACCATTAAAATCCTCGACGAAATCCCTATCGACCTTGGGGCTCATTATTTTTGTTTAGGTAGTTGATTCCAAAATCAGAGGGGGTCCAATTTTTTTAATACCCTGTATGTATAAAAAATAAAAAAATTAAAATCCATTCATCAATTCTCCCAGAGTAAATTTTTACTTTTACAACGACTTAAAGGAAGGAGAGTATATAAAATATAAGTCTTAAGCACAAAAATTAAATATAACCGTAGTTATATGTAATGCATGCGTTCTCACGTAAAATACTATATAACTGAGATACCTATATTAAATCTGCAAATCAGCGATAAAAAATTTTACCTCGTTTTTATATGCTTCCAGTTGACAACGTAAACTGTCATTTTCTTCTTTAACGGTTTGTAGTCTTTCACTATCTTCGTTGCCTAAAGACTGGTTACGAGACTTTTTACGTAGCGGCTCGTCTTCTGAATCGGAAACCTCCATCTCACCTTCACCTTCCATAAGAGTCTCCTCCAATTGAACCGCCTTAATTTCCTGTTACAATAAGATAAATAATTAAAATTCGTTTTCGTGATGTTATAAGAAATCGACAATTGCCAACATGCTTTTTATCATGTACAAACGATAAGGGCTTCAATTTTTACTTGTCTCTGTTAAAACTCAGTCCGTTATGCAATTAAAATTTTTTTTACCCTTTAACATTTTCTTTAAACTAAACAAAATACCAATTTGCAAGTATATTAAAATGAAATAATAAGCAAAAGAATTGTATCAGTAAAATGAATTTAAATTTCTCTCCCTTTACACTAATTTAGATCTTACCTCACTATCCACAGATTATCCAGATTTAAAAGTATAAAATGCCTATACAAAAAGCCAAAGAAAAGGTTTTGTAAAAGATAAAAAAAAATGAATTCATGCGGAAAATAGAGAAACTGCATTTTCTTGAGGTTTGCCCTAAGTTTTCATTTTACTACCTGTTTAACTCGAAAACATCACAATTTGGCTGCAAACTTTTATAATTCATTGTTACCTTTGCCTCTTATTTGTCTAGTTTATTGCCAATGAAAGACAATTTTCGCGAAAGAAAGCACGTGTCTGACCATACTCATTTTAAGGGATAAGTTCTTCGTTTTGATTTCCATGTTTGCACCATTACTTACTTACCTCGCAATCTGGTTTACAATAAATTTTCTTTTCCATCACGCCCGAGATTTTTCAAGATCAGAATTTAAAAGATTTGAAGCTCAACAATTTTTTTAATGATAAACGTAATTATAAAAATTAAATAATTAAAAACAATTATAAACTAGAAAATAAATGATAAGGACAAAAAATTTAAAAAACAAATTGGAATACATAAATTTGAAATATCAATTTATAATGTAAGCAATTAAATTTTAAGAATTAAATTATAAATATTCGGAATTATTATAATATTTTTTTCAAAATGTTTCAAATTTTAAACAAGAGTTTTAAAATTGAAAAATAAAAAACAATTGTATAAACCGTTTATCATGAAAAAAATATTAAAGATAAGTTTTGACATTATTATTTATTCCAAAAGTGATATATATTTTTATTAAATTTAAAACGCTTTCCATTGTAATAAACAACTGTAATGTTACTTAATATGTATTTAAAAAATTTAAAAAAAAACAACCAACATCACCTACGTCGCTATTGACATTGAAATGGCAAATACATACCGAAGACTGTTTCTTCCACATTTCAATGTTCTTTCGCTGTGCCTTGGTGAAGTGATCCCAAACCTTCTTGTGGCTGGCCGCAGTAAATACCCGTTCGATCTGACTGACTGTTGATGACACAGGTGTCGCATGTCGCATACAAAAACACAACAAATCCCTGTTGTATACCCTGATTTCATTGCTTCTCTTACGATTTCATGGAAATAAGTTTTTTGTTTGTTGCATTTCATTCATTCAGTCCATTCTCTCTTACTCTAGCTCTCTCCATCTCCTCTCCTCCCTCTCACTCGCTCTCTCTCTCTCTCTCTCTCTTTCTCTCTCTCTTGCTCTCATGCTCTCTTGTTCTCTTGCTCTCTTTCTTTCCTCCCTTTGATCAATCTTTGATTTATAATTCTCTGCATTGCCAATAACGTCCATAACCAACAGCTAGTAGAATTATTATAAATAGGGTTTTGATAGAAGTTGTTTACAGAAAAAGAATCAAACTTTCCTTTTCGAATATAATTACTCTATGCGACAGTTGTTGATCCTCTAATTCTGGTTCCCAGAACAAATTTTTACTGAGATTTTATTTACAACTTTAAAAAATACCAACCTCTGAACTTAATTTCATTTGTTTTATGATGAAATTTTCAGAAAAATTTGTTACGAGGAACTTCTCAGCCTTGACTTTGACAATATTGCCCCAACACCACTTAATTGGTTCTTAGCTTTAAGAGCATGCAATTGACTATACTTTTTAATACACTATTTTTCTATTACGTATTAAAATAGTACATATTTCTGTTAAACTGCCATTGGACCTCGAGTACTGTAATCATAAAGTGAAAGTCTGCATTCTTCACCCACCTTTTTTCTCCGAATCCTCAAGCCTCAACAGAGTTTTTTTAAGCTTAGAACAGTAGGCAGCAAAATGATTACATTAAATTTCCGAAATCTTTTTTAGTAAAGTATACTTGTTAATTATTAAAACAGAAATTTGAAGTGTTTCAAAAACCATTTCTTAAGTAAATTATGTGATGAAATAAACAGTAGTATACTTTCATAAAAGATCTCGCAATGAACATTTTTGAGAAATTAATTCAAGAATTTCGTTACTGATGATAAATTGAGATAGGGGCCTATATGAAAAATACTGCCTTGATACACCTCCTCGAAGTTTGATGCAGTATTTATGATGCAGATTTTATGACAAGTTGAAAATGCAATAAATTTCAGATGTTTTCTTATCTTACGAGTAGCTTCTGAAGCCTTTGTAAAAGGCTCCACTTACCAAGATCAAGCGATAGAAATGCAGATATGCTTATTAACGCCGTAACGAATTCAAGAGTACGGCTGTGATAATGAACTTAAAAACCATTTTTCTAAACTCACACTGAATCAGTAGTCCCTGCATTCGGCCTTTTAGCAGTTCTTTCGCCTTTTGAAGCTCTTCTTCATAGGATACCTTCTCAGTTAATAATCGACGCACATGAGAATTAGTTGACTGTATCATTGAATAGAATGTATTGGCGTTTCGTTTAGTACAATCTCCACGTTCTAACCAAGTAACGACGATCTAAATATGAAATTTAATGTCATTGCTTACCATTTAATTAAAATGATGTATAAAATCAAATCATATCAAAATGTATACTAAATTATTAATGTGTATAGTTCTTACATGTACAGCTTTCATAAACGTGTCATCTTGTTTAATCTTCTCACATATATTTGATGCTTCATGATCAGTGTAATGGACTACAGGTGGAGGACTTGATGGTGGTCTTTGCCTTTCTTTTTCTACTCGTTCTCTATGCCTCTGCTCCCTTTGCAACTGTCGTTGTCTGCATTCCCATTCATACTGGTCATCTCTTGCCTTAAAATTTGTTAATATAATCATTAACATTTCTTAATTGAAATATATTTCATCTTGTAAATTGATTTTACTATTTCAATATTAAATTTTAATTTTATCCCACTGTATTTCCATATACAATATTTGTACAATTGCTAGGATAACTGATGCATATTGATTTTAGATAAATGAATCTAATTCATATTTACAACGTACTGTCTTTTTTATTAAACTTAGGCACAAAAACGATTTTCTTTTCTTTAAAAATTTATTTCATAAATCATAAATCATAAAATGTAATAGTGTAACAAATAATGCAGCATGAAATCAGTTGCCAATAAAAATAATGACAATATTAAATAAAGTTATACTTCGTTAAGCCTTTAAAAACCAAGATACAAATATTAGTCTAGTTTGCATGGATGTATTAAATATGAAGTAAATAATATTTGTAAATATGAATAATCAAAAATACCTGAGCAAAATCCACATGTAATCTACCCGTATTTGAAGAATCGCCATTAGAACCAATGCGGACTCTATATCCAGACAGATATATCGCTGCATCGACACTGCCTTCTAATACAAAACGAATGTGACAAAAGTTTTTTTTAGAAAGTCTTAAAGTTGTTATTTCACCGCAGCGCTCAAATATTTCTTGAATAATGGCTTCTGTGATGTTTTCAGGTAATCCTGTGACAAAAAAAAGTTTGTTTATTATCCTCAAAATAATTATATAAATACTCTATTGATTGGGCATTACAGATTTTATAAATACTACGAGTTATAAAAATTTACATATAGTAGATAATTTTTACCTCCAACAAATATAGTTCTACATCCTGGAGGTCTCTCCCTTGTTGTTGGAGGTGGTGCATTGGGATTTGGAGGGAATAAAGTACAACTTTTGCAGTGAATAATTTCTTTGGTGCCCTGTGTTGCTTGAGGAGGTAACCCTCCACTGATTATTTGACTAGCAGCTTCACTCATAATTTGTTCTGGGCCCAACATCGGAGCACCAATCATGGCACTTTCATGTGAAATCATACTCATACTCATGGGCCCGTAACCATGGGCATGACTCATGTGAGGACCAAGAGGCATTTCACCCATCAAAGGTCCCACAGTTCCCATTGGTCCCATACCCATCATTGGATAGCCTTTATAACATATTATTTAAAATTTCTCAGTACTTTTCTTTTTAATTTTTTGTTAGGTCAATATGTTTTTAGTTTAGCACTACTAACCAATGCCCATACTCCAAACGCCTGGTGATGGATCCATTGGTGGTCCAAGAGCTGGTGTATTAGCTGTTGGATTTGATGTTGGCGTTACTTGATTATTATTACTATTATGATTACTATTATTTGTAGCCGAAATCACATTTTCTCGATCATCAGGTCTCCGATCATCTCTACGATCCCTGTCATTTCTGTCATCCCTTCGATCTCTATCTCGATCTCTTCTATCACGATCTCCTCTTGACCTATGTACGCAATATTATCAATGATGTAAAACAGAAGTAAATAGTATTTTTAAATGTGTATATTATAATGTAAAATGTTTTTATTTTTCACCTTCTACCACTATCTCGACTATCTCTGCTTTCTCGATCCCTCCGATTTTCATTCTTTTCACTTCTCCTATCATTGTCTTCTGAACTGTCTCGAATAATAGAAGGTTGATTTTTGTTTGTGCTAAATTCAAGAGGAGAGTCATTCATTCCAGGCATTGGTATTGGTGGTGGAAGTGGAGGGAATCCTTGACTTGCTAGCTCCATAAAGTTTTGTGCTCCAGGAATTGGTGTAAGCGGCCCCATTGGCCCCATCCCTATTGATAAGAAAAACATTTCAAAAAAATATTCTCTGTATTTGTCTACCTTATGTACTCTTTATTATTGTATATTTTAAAAGAACTGAAATACTAGATCTGTCAATATATTTCTTTAATAAATAAATTTAAAAAAAAATAATTTAACAATACTGAGAATAAAGTCTAACTAGACTTTCAATAAATAAACATAAGAGATTATTCCCATCTACAAGACCAACAAAATAATCTATAAATAGCACCCCGAGATTTCAATACTAAATAAACAAGACGTTAATGTATATAAAAGTATGAAAGGACAAGTACAGTGAAGTATCAGTCCCAAAAAATACAATCTAAAATTGTAACACTTGCCGATAGCATTGTTATACCCACTGATAATGTAAACAAAAGCGATACGGCTCAATGGCCTGCAGCCCCGACTCGCAAGTACCGAGATTATTATAGGATCAATAAAAGGTTCACATCTCACCCATGGCAGGCATAGCGGCTGCTGGCATTCCCGGAAAATTGTAGGCCATCTTTACTGATGTGAACCTACAATTTCCCGGTAATTAGGAGTGCTCTTTAGTCGCAGGCCGAACGAGCCTCTAGAAAAAGAGCGGACGACGACGAGCGCCGCGGCTTCAGGCGCAATTCATGGATGATGTCTAGGATCCGAGCGAAAACACTCGCGCGATGCGCTTCGGTGCACCCACGCACTTGCTCAGGGCTCTCGTTGAGTCTGCTGCTGTTGCTGCTGCTTCGCGGCAATCCATTCTATAGCCGAGCTAAAACCGCGGCTAGAGCTAGGGAGCGAGTCGCTCTCTGCATCGACTGTTCAGAGTCTGCGCACTGTTATCGTCCCCATTCCAGTACCGTACTGAGGAGGATTAGGTCTCCGGACCCTGACCATCCCTACTTGGAGCGTCGTCGCGTGATATATGTAATATGTATAACACCAGTAGCTATACTTATATATATACGTGTTATGCAGCTGCTCGTAATGTTCGTGCAGCTTCGAAAGTGTTTGACTATGACGTGTCAGCACTCAGCAGACAGCAATAGAATAATGGACTGCAGCCTTGGAGGTAATATAGGTATATTGTAGTATGTTGGATACGTCTAATATGTTTTCCAATTCGCTCTTCTATTTATTAACACAATTCTATATAATTTTTTATACATATTTATTCAATACATTAACTGTTATGAATCAATTTACTCCGTGTCTTTCAATTAATATAATATTTACATTGATATAGGTATATAATAATCACCAATAGGCATATCGGAATAAGAGTATTATAGTTTTGTATGCATGAAGAACTTTTAAGAGAACCGGTCGTTTTAAAAAAAAAATTACTTTGAAAATTGGGCTCAAAATTATAGCAATCATTTATACCTACTGCATTTATATGGTATATATACCCAATAAACATTGCCCTCCAAAAAGACAACCAATGTCCATCCGAAAGAGCACTTTTAGATGAAAATTAACCAAAAGAGCTCTTTCGGATGGACATTGGTTGTCTTTTTAGAGGGTAATGTTTACTGGGTAGGTACTGCGTGTATTCAGCAAAAACATCCCTTTACTGTCAATTTTGTGAAAAAAAATTTTTTTTTCGTAAGCGTATTACGGCTAAAATAAATCAAATTCGAATTAGGTACAACATTTATAACCATTATTCTATCGTCGGTTCATTGGAAAAAGGGCAAATCTGAAATTTAAATTAGAAAAAGAGCACATCTAGCGAGCATGTTTTTTTCTTTCAACTTTCAATGATACGGAAAGTTAAGATTATAAATAAATAATATGATAATAAGATTATCATTATTATTATTTTTATTGATAATTTTCATTTTTCGTGTCATTGCCAACGACTTAATATTGAATGAAAAAAACATACTCGTCAGATATATGACGTGCCATTTTCCAAACTGAAATTTCGGATATGCCCTTTTTCACCGAACCGACGATATTTAAGAACAGTGAATGTTTTTGGTAGAATGAATTTTGAAGCAAATTTACTGTAAGCTCTCGAAATCGCACATTTATATACATGAGTAGATCACTGATATATATATATTATATAATAACTTTGTAGTAAATTGTTAACAAAGTTCTACATTTACTTAATTTGGCCATTTCATAGCAACTTTGGTTATTGGGATCAATCTATATAGATACATTGTATCAAGGAAAAAAGTTAACGCTAAGACGTTAATTATAGTTATTATATGTATGTATTAGTAGCAATGATCTTAAATACTTTGAAACAGCGAATTGAAGTCGTTTCATTATCAAATATACTAGGCTATAGCAACTGTAGTCGTAAGAAAAAGAAGATCCTTGCGAACCAATAAAACACACTTTTAATTGTAGGGCCCATGTTGTGAAAGTTTTTTTATTGTTTGTCGCTCTTCAAGGCCTAAATTTATAGGGTAATTATTAGCCCTATAAAAAGGAACGCACATTTAAAAAAACGTCCGAAACATCGGCTTTTTAATGAAAAGTATGTGCTTTGTGGTTTCGTATTTTCCACCTTTAATAGTAATTATAGTGTTTTCCTTCACAATATTATATTTATGGAGCGAATGCATACATTCGGTGGCACTATCATAACAATTAAATATAACTAGATAATAGCAACGCAGATGTTATAAATTTACTTAAATTAATGTATGATTTCTTACAATACATATAATGCAATTCTAAACTTTAATACCTATATATATTACTTGTGTTAAACATTTTCAATATATAATTTTTTCCCACGTTTTCTATAAACAAATAATTATGTAGGTGCATTGAACTAAATATATTCAGTTTTAATAAAATAATAAAAAAGAATTAATTAATGTATTTTTCACATGTAAAAGACAGAATCATATAATTTTTAAATGTTTTCGATAATCGATTCTTGGTTAGGGTAACCAAATTTTAATGCTTCTTGAAAAAGTACTATTAATGAATCAAGAACTTCTTTCGCAGTAGGAATAATATGATCCGCTGGTAATAACATTCCATATGCTCCTTTATCTCGCAACTCATAGGTGTAAGTTATCGGTAACTTCAATATTCCTTTTACCCAATCCATTGAGCTTCCACTGTCGAAATCTAGTCATCATATAATTGAAAAAACATTAATAAATTGAGTATTTTAATCATTCATAAAATTTTTTTCTATCCATGTAGAAAAATCTTAGCCTCGATCCTAGCTAAATAACATGCATTTTATATTGTGTATATCAATTTCATATGATATAACTGAACAATGTTTTAGTCATTATTTAAAAAACACTTTTTTATTTATTTTTTAATGAGATCATTTTGCAACTAAACTAATTAATAAATTCATCGTGAGAGTAAGATTTCATAAATATTAAATTGGTAATTTATGAGATATTTAAAGTTTTTACTGCATGAGCATTAAATGCGTAAGTATCAGTAAAACTATTTCCACGCAGGAAAAATAGTACGTTACATAACTAGTGAGCGAAGGAGATTATCTCGACGAGAGTAACAATCGTATAAGTTAAATAACCTGAGCACACATGTTGCGTTTAAAATTTATATGCGTAAAGACCGATATTCCGTTTGCATGGGATGGTAAAAAAATATTCTTAATACACGGGGCACAAAACTCTAGATTTTCGCCCTTTTTCGAAGCGTCCTTCTTCGCTGTGGCGACAAATTTGACTAAGCTTAATATACTTTTTTGGACCTTTGTCGCAGAAATCAACTACTTATGTCCATTTCTTGGGCGTAACGTGCCCAATTCATACCCTAAGACGTAATTTTGGACACTTAGCACACATTAAACTCATATGATAGTCGATCTTTTCGCTCTTTATTCATAAAATAATATATGCCACACAGGTGCAAAGCTATATCTCTACATTATCGATAAACTCGACGCGAGCGACAATCACCATCTTTGTGCCCTTGTTTTGTAATGTACTAGCTATTTACCTCGTGTGACAGATTCTTTTGGCATATTTTTAAGAAATCTCACTGGTCCTCATTAGAAAGCTTCTACTTTTAAAACTAGCCGAATCAATTTTTTTTAAATTCCATCTAAAATATTTTAACGATTATTTCATAATTAATCTATTATATTGTAAGTCTAGATGGTTTTAACTACTTTTGAAAACCAGATTAACTACCAAAAGTAAATAAAACTGCTTGCATTCACTGATGCAGAAGATAGAAAAGTATAATGCAAGTTTTTATGCAGATATATATTCTACCAAATGCTCTTTGTACTTAACAAATCTATCATTGGAATCATTTTCATTTTACTCACATAATATTTCTGGTATGTTACCAACATCGTAATTGGTCCCGAATCTCTTTGACAGTGAATCAATAGTCCTCTTTCCAACAGAATACTGAATAATAATAATTTTATTATTTAATGAATAAAAGTAATACTACTATTACATTGATTAAATTTTATTAAACTATTAAATATGTGTTTTAAATGATGTTCACGTGTTTTTATTATGTGATGTGTTTAATATTATTTTATTTACAAATTTGATATGATTTTCTATTAATCATTTAAAAAATACTAAGCGGGTACGGTTTTAACTTATAAATTAAAAAAATAGAACAAAAGACACTTGAACGAAAATAACAAAATAGTTTGTAAATAATACATGCAAAAAGATGTAAAATCTTTAGTATATAGTTATGAAATAAAAATCGCAGTAAAAGGAAAAGCAAGAGAAATAATAAACTTCGGAGATTTAAGAATTTGAATAATATCAAATATAAATCGGCATTGTAAGATCAATTTTAGTATTAAGTAGATAGTATGTTGATATACTACCCTGGGCAATACTAGTATATTAATATAAGCTAATTTAGTAAGTAATCAGGTAAAAAGTTGTTTTTTTTTCTTAAGTATGATAAAAGGAAGTAAATAAAGAAATAATTTTTAACATGAACTAATTGCAATATACGTGTACACATATAGAAATGTCTTACCAATTCATCGTAATTATCGAGATGTTCTTTAGTGTGACCATAAGGTAATAGCAAGTGTTGACCAAAACTATGAAAGGAGATAAACGCAAATAACTTTTTAGATATTTTTTTTAAATAATTCGAGATGGTTCTGGTTTCAATTTCTGAAAATGGGCCTTTTCCAGCATAAGTTGCCTGACAAGGGTCGTCACTGGCACCAACAGCTGCAAGTAATAAGAAAGTTCATGGTTAACAACGTATGTGAAATAAATGTATCGATTGTTATGTATATCTAAAAGGGATACAGAACAACCGCTCCTTCCCTTCACATTTCATTTTTTAAGGTAAAGATAACTTTCTTCGGAGTTTATGAAAACTGTTAATATAACGTATTGAAAGAATTTTTTCACATGATCTATTCTTGCTTTTCTCGAAGCATAATTTATTTTTCTATTATTTTATGTTATGCGCAAGGATGATGGAATTTTTATAAAACACAATATAGATATACACATAAACAAAGGTTTATTGGAGGTATATATGGTCACCTCCTTTATTTTTAAGATGCTATTTTGAGCTGTTGTAAAAGTACAACACGTTCTCAGAATATACCCCATCTGAAAATTTTTACAGGGAACACGTTTCAAGAATTTAGGCACCGATAAAGTTATTTAACTTAAAAAAAATAAGCGGAAAGCCGGCTATGTCCTTTTGAGTGTCACAGAGAGTAACGAGTTAACAAGTGCTGCAACGCAAGCTCGTGTTGCGTTGGTGCTCGTCACTCTCTGTGACAATATAGTAGTAATAATAATTTACTCATCCACTGGAAATCCCAGTTTCTGTTAGGATCAACTCCGAAACATCCATTTCCATTGGGAACTCGTGTTTTACGCCATAATCTATCCTAAACATATTCAACATATTAAAAACTTAACTTTAGTATTCTAAAAACTTAATATGAAATAGCTTCAAATCTATCTTCGAATATAAACTTACTTCCTTAAAAGTATAAACGTATCCATCTGGATTAAAAATGGGAAAAAAGTACCAATCATAAGAAGTGGCAAGTTTACGAATTTTCGGATCATCACTTGTTAGAAATTCGTTCAACAGATAAGTAGCAGTAGCTGGTGAAATCCATTCGTTAGCATGTATGCCAGCCTCTATAAATACTCCGGGTTTCTCATAATCACCATACGACAGTTTGACTCCCTTGATTTCGCGACCTTCGTAGCTCTTTCCAGCGACGATAACTTCGATTTCACTGTATTTCTCGGCCAATGAGTCTAGCCAAGCATTGATTTCTTCATAACTGTTATACTTAGTCCAAGAGAAGGCTATTGAGGCCGACTTAGAAGTAGAGAAAGAAATATTTTCTCTATCTATCAACGTCTGAACATTTTCAATGTACGTTTTATATTCGATGTTACTGATGTTCATGAAATGTGAAAATTTTTCGATCTTTTGAGGGGAAACCATAAGATAGGCCGATCGCGATTTCATGCTTGGCTTTACCCAGTATTGGAACTAAAGTAACAAATAAAACGAAGATTCATGAAAACATAGCTATAATATTGCATAATGTTACGATTGCATTATTTAAGTACAAATGACATTTACGTATTATCAATTAAATATTTGTTCAGTTCTATTCGGAAAGCGACAGATTAACAAAGTGTTTATAGTTTGTTCTGCTTACGCTTACTGATCAGGGTGCAAATTCACGCAGTTTTTTTTCGAGTGCAAAGTTTTAAGCAAGTGAATTAATGGCATCCGCAATGTAGAGCCAATGGCCACCTAAAGAAATCCCAAAGGTTTTTGTAAAAAGTGATACCAACTCAAGTTATTTTAGAAGTTATTGAAAAAATAATTCACCCTAAAAGAGATATTGGACTGCCAGGATAGCTTGAACCTAATTAACTAGATATGTGCAGTAGAGACATAGAATAACAGAGTATGCATTTATCTGACACCGAAGGATCTTGTACACAAAATTGTTGATCAACGCGAACACTTGGCGATTAGAGAATCTAAGATAACAATAAGACTGTTAATATCCAAATAGCAAAAATTGATTTTCTCCAATGATTCACTTGCTATTCCAAATTATGTGTTCGAAAATATCCTCAAAGAATTAATTACGATAATTTTGACAACATTATTTATGCTTGCACAAACGTAGCCTCTAATGTAGAATTTGTTATCAATTTGAAATCAATAAACATCCAGAACCACAATGAACATTTTCAGAAGATAAAAAAAACAAAGGACGACAGTTTAACACTCAAATTTTCAAACACGCTCGATTGGATATGTGTAGTCTATGTATAGATTATGTATAATAAGATTATGTAGATACTATTATGCATAACCATTTCTAGGCTTGTACTATACATAGACGGTTAAACATAATTTATGTATAGTCTGTACATAATTTTTTTACAAGGACCAAACGGGCCATGGCCTGTTGCCTGTGCAAAGTGTTCGAAAAAATAATCATAACCCAAGACTACCTTGAAGCAAACAATATAATCAGCAAACACTAGAGCCAATTTCGCAAAAATTGTTCAACCACAGAGTGCCTTTGCACAATAAAAACTAATATAGTGAAGCCTTCTTAAAAAACAACACTTGGTAGTTGCGTGGCTCTACATGGAAAAAGTTTACGACTTGATATGGCGGCATCAAATACTAGAATTGCTTATTAAACACAAAATTACTGGTAACATATTTCATTCTAGTAAAAACTTCCTCACCGATAGAAAAATCCAAGTCAGAATAAACAACGTATTTCTAAACCCTATCGACATCGCTAATGGAGTCCCGCAAGGGTCCGTTATGAGCGTCAGGCTTTTTCTAATTGCATTATTCACCGAAGATATAACAATCTTTGTCAAGGGCAGTAATATAAAAACTAGCCAATGGATTGTACAAAATACACACAATAAACTCTACAAACGAAATAAAAATACTATGCTTAATTTTTTACAACAATCTGAGTTGGAAGCCACTCATAGTTAATCTCAAGGAACATATTGCAACTGATGAGCAAATGATAATCACGATGAAATTATTGCAACATAAATTATTGCAGAAGGTTAGTAACCTAACAATCACCAAAATAAAATGAAATGCCCAGAGTACAAACTAGTACATTTACAACCATAGATACATACAAAAATATCAGATTAATTGCAGCATTAATTAAACTGCCTAGATTAATGCAATTAGACATAACACAGGAAAAAAACCCAATCTACAAAATAAATAACCTAATAGCAAAACTAAACAGAGAAATCTTAATTTGTCATTTTTCGAACCCTACAGTGAACACACTGATCCTACTCGCAAAATCTACTAAACTAGCACAGCACCAACGTGGTAACCACGGTGCAGTTATCATGAGCCCAGAAGAGAAGTACTTAAACATTAGAAAATACTTAAACAAAAAGATCGAATTATAATAATGGAACACGTATAGTGGAAAACTATATCAAACAACTGCAGCCTCAGATAAATAAAAAACAATGTAAGAACATTATTTTAATCCAACAAGAAAATTCAACAGAAGAAATCAAGTATTACTTGCAAGACTGTAAGTGTAGGACACACTAAATCACCCACCAACATCTACTAAATTAATGTAAAACAAGCGAGAATGTGACATGTGTAAGATCCCAATGTCCGGTGTATTAATCGAGTGTCCATTATTTGAAAACTAACGCAGGAAGTAAAAATTAACTAAAAGACAATCGATAAAAAATATTTACCAATAATGACCAGTGTCATAAAGTATTAAAGTTTATAGATTCAATAAAATAAATTAGACATCTTATTTAAGAACAGCATTGTAAACGATTGTAACTAATAAATGTATTCAATTCATGTACTGGTATGTTATAATCTAAATGTATCATTGCTCTTTTAACGAATAAAACTGTTTTTAAGTCGCTAATACCCATTTATGGAGAATGCGACTATAAACAATAAAAACAAAAAAAAAATATTTATTTAATCAAAGAACGAAAATACTACAATACAACAGTAGCTGCACTAGCTGATTAAAAATAAACGTTACTCACATTATCATAGTCCTTATCCAAACCTCGTAAGAAAGCAACTTGTTCATCAGTCGTTGGTGAAATTAAAAAAACTTTGTAATTAGAGTATGTCTTGGTAGACGTAGTAGCAACTACAAAGATGCCACAAAAAATCGTAATGAACTTCAACATTTTGCTTGCATCTAAATCGATTCGCGCTCTTTTTATAACGAAATGGGACTGATGTTTCGTTTATTAAATGTGTCTAAATCTTTAATCGTACAGATAAAGAAATATTGAAGACGTTTACATTTGGTAATTAAAAATATAGATTAATATTCAGTTAAATGATTATCAGTTTGTAACTAAGTCTGCTCACTACTGTATCTTTATCTACTTATCTTTTTTTTTTGTTATCTTCTAATCTATTTGATCTATCTGAGTAAATTAAGAATGTATACTGTATTGAACAAAGTTGCATCAGCCTGACGATGTATACAAAGCAGCTAAACTAACAGGATTAATATAAAAAACTGCAATAGTAAAAGAATCAATTATCAAAAAGAAACTAAAATAAATTAAGTTGTAAAAGTGCGAGAACGTAAATATATTGTGAAATTTAAAAAAAAAACATTTTACTTTGCTGTACTAATTACCAGCTAGTATGCAAAGTTATCCCGTCAGATAAAGTAATTAAAGAATATTAAATTAGATCTAATGTTTACATTAAAATGTTTTTTTTTTCGTTGGAACAGAATATAGTTTAATAAAGATATATATAGTATTTCATATATTTTTAACATAGATCTTCAAGTAGTTAAGCAAAGCCGATTCTGGCTCCCCCCACCACTCGGCCTTTTGCACACCTGTGCAGTCGAGCGCTGTGATTGGTCGAGCTGTGCAGGTGCAAATGACGTCACAAGTTCTCTAGAATATTCTAGAAGGTTCTAGAAGTTAAGCTGCGTAGATACCGGATATTGCATCATCTCCAAGTCGAGCCCCAAACATGTAGTAATTGTTTAAACAATTGTTTAACTTTATTATCAGTTACAAATTCGTTGATATACTGTATCTTACTAATTTTGAAGCCGTAACAATTATGGCATACACTTGTAGAAGAAGTGAAAAGTAAACTGAGAAAAAGTTATTTCAATGAATCTATACAAGATCATCAAGTTCTTTAAAAGACACTTTATCAGATAAACAATTTTATTATACCTTTTAAAAAAGTTGGGACACTGAATTCTTACTCTTGAAAAATATTTGGACACAACATGGGAATATGAAATTGTAAGATTTTCTTATCTTTCTTTTCGTATAACAATTACAAATCAATTAATAAAAAGGAGGATGTCCACGAGATTGGAATAAAAAGTAGAGTCTAGAGGCAATGTCCGAAACCTACGTCATATAATTTAGAACACCAAAATACATTCAATTAAAAAAAAATTTGGCCCCTTGAAGGGAAAGTTGGTAAAAAATTAATTGAAAATCAGTATCCTTTATTAAACATAGTTAAACTTTTTTTTTAAATTAAATGGCTTCTCTGCAGACTCTAAATGATAGTGAAAATTTTGTACGATGCCTTTACGATGGTATTATAAGAAAGTGGATGCCGAAAATCTGAAATTTTCCGAAATTTTCAACTTGTAATTAAAAGGAAACGAAATATATTTTTTGCTCTATGACTTATTCAACGGTACTTTATTTACAAATAGGTAGGTATATATAATATTTCAAGATGATTATATTTTAAAATTTTTTTTCATAATCAAGATTCTCACATATCGGCCACAATAACCGCAGCTTTACAAATATAAAAAATAAAATGTAAGTGTCCTTTGAATCTTTTTATTGATTTTTTCTTTCTTAGATATAATATTGTGTCAGTAGAAAAAGCATAACAGTAAAATATCTATTAATTATAGTGAATAAAAAACATTTAAGATAAAGTTCTATAGTTGTATCGGTTTTTGATCAGCCATTTAAACACGTGGGAACAGTAGTTGATCAACAAAAGACCTGGTTTCCGATCAAACTTTGGCATTGATTAAAATAAATAGATACAGAAAAATAATAATTACAAACTAAATATTAACGGGAAGCCTGCAGAAGAGCATAGTTATCGACGATTACAGTTT
>UELU01140169.1:0-12199 GCA_900490025.1 Megastigmus dorsalis | reverse complement strand
TCCTTATTATGATCAAGAGCATCAGATAATTGATTACTTAAATAGGAGGTGCGCTCTTGATCCATACGCATCTCGACCTCATTGCGAAGACGAAGAAACTCATCTAGCAAGACATCCGAGAGTTTTGATTGAGGTTGAGATTCGTATGGATCAAGAGCGTACCTCCTTTCTCGCTAATTAATTTTCAGACGTTCATGATCAAAGGAAAGATATTTTGAGGGAAATGCGTAATCTCGGCCTCTTGCCCAAAAGCAAGGAAGAGCTACATGATTTTACCCCGAAAGGCCTGAACTCACACTTTGTGGGTGTGTGATTCGCGCCCAATTAGAATATAGATAATGCAATGGATATCACACAGTCGGCATCTGATGATGGCTTTTCTTTTCAACCAGTTTCCTTTCCAGATGTATTTCTCACCATGTCTCATTTTACATCGCAGGCGAGGGGTACAGATGACATACCGTAGACTGTTGTAGTGAAGTTCCTTCCAGTGTTGGGGAATTATATAGTTCATTTATTCAACTCCTCCTTTGCTCAGGGAGTCTTCCCGACTGAAAACAGGCACAACTACACGGAGAGAACAAACACGGGAATAACGCATGAAAACTCCTGCGTTTCAAGCGTGGACGAGTCATGCGATGAAGGCGTAGACCTCACGCGCCGCGTGCATGAGGCGACGCGGTTATAGCATAGCTATCCCTCATGCGTATAACGCACCTCACTCGTGCGTTTGTTGCGTGAAGCTAAGCGTAAAACGCGTGGCACTGACGCTATAACTGCATGGGACACAGCCACGCATAATTCACATAGCTCCCATGCTCAAAGTAGGTGGATAGCCGAGTGTCGAATTTCCGAACGGTTCCGAGTAAATCCGAACAAGCGTGGTGGGGAGAGATGCGTTGTGGAGGGGAAGGCTGCGCCAAAACGGCCGAAAACTCAGGTAGCGCAGCGCCATAACGGCTGAAAACTCAGAAATGCGAGTTCGATCCTATCTACGGGCAATTTTTTTTCATTTGGCATCACCAAGTGTTTTTTTATGTATTTTGACCCGCTGAACACGAATCCACTAGGTGATTAACTGAAAAGTGGTCGGGTTAATTGTTTAAATCGCTATATCTTTTTTTGTTTACAGCTACTATAATCTAGTTTACGCCAGTTTGTTTGTTTTTTAATTGTAAATTCATTCAATTTCGATTTTTTTTTTAATTTTGGATAGATCAAAAGTTATTGCAAATTTAGCGTAACAAGGTCCCGTTTTCGCTTTGCACGCTCACTCTTTTACTTGTATCTTTGGTTCTAATTAAAATTTTTAAGCTTATAAACTTTCATTTCAAAGTTTAATGTTTTCTCTATCAAGAAAAAGAATAATAATAAACAAATTTTTATGTTAAACAATAAATTACGGTACCAAAAGCTATAAATTTTGTTAAAAATTATCAAATAGCTACATTTTGAATACACTAAATTGTTGGTATTTTCATAAAAAATGCGGTCGTTTTTGTTTTTTTCATATATCTCATTTGGAACTAAAGTTATTGTCAATTTCGAGATCATTGAATTTCAAGCGGTAAACGTCGAGATAAGCGCTCTTTACCTTGCTGGTGCCGTGCTTGCTGTTTCCCGAATATCTCGTATTCTTAGTGAGATATTGCGACAAATAAAAATTTATGCACTTTTTTGGCTATTTTCTTAATTTAAATAGTCCAAAATAGCTTATAAACAAATAAAGGACATACTTGTGACTGTTATTTTAAAGATTAGATTGTTGCATTTGTCCAAAAACCATAATGTAAAGAATTTGTATGGTTTCATACGATAGTATAAAGCTTCTCCATCAAAGCGAACTTTTATTTGTCGCAATATCTCACATAGAATACGAGATATAAGGGAAACAGCAAGCGCGGCACCAGCAAGGTAAAGAGCGCTTACCTCGACGCTTACCGCTTGAAATTCAATGATCACGAAATTGGCAATAACTTTAGTTCCAAATTATATGAAAAAAAACAAAACGAGCGTATTTATGATGAAAATACCAACATTTTACTGTATTCAAAATGTAGTTATTTTCATTAAAACCGCTTTTATAGCGTTATAAACAAATTAATTTGATAATGTTTTACAAAATTTATAGCTTTTGGGACCGTAATTTATTGTTTAACATAAAAATTTGTTTATTATTTTTCTTTTTCTTGATAGACAAAACATTAACCTTTGAAATGAGAGTTTATAAGCTCAAAAATTTGAATTAGAACCAAAGATACAAGTAAAAGAGTGAGCGCGCAGAGCGAAAACGGGACCTTGGTGTACTTAATTTGCAATAACTTTTGATCTATCCAAAATTTAAAAAAAATCAAAATTGAGCGAATTTGCAATTAAAAAACAAACAAACTGGCGTAAACTAGATTATAGTAGCTGTCAACAACAAAAGATATAGCGATTTAAACAATTACATTGTTAATAACAATTAGCCCGACCACTTTTCAGTCAATCACCTAGCAGATTCGTGTTCAGCGGGTCAAAATACATAAAAAAAACACTTGGTGATGCCGGCGACCTCGATCGGCCAAGAAAACCGCCGTGCCCCCGGACTATTTAGGTTTTCGTTGTGATTACATAAAAATGCATTAATTTTTAGTTTAATATTATAAACTACTTAAAGTTAACCTCTAAGAAAACTGTATATTATAATATTTAAGCTAATTATACACTGGTGGGGTCGATGAACAAGTATAAGTTCTAGTGAAAATCCAACATAATCAAGTTTGACCGTGGAGGCTAAGGCGTGATGCCAACTCTGTTCAATATCGTCAAGAATAATATTTTTTTTCATATTTAACATTATACTTAAATATAAAAATGTAAGAAGATAAATTAATTAAAATATTAAAGAATTTTTTTGTTTATATAATTATTGTTAATGCGTTTCTTTTAACATAAATAATTATTCAATATGATGTTTGTCAAAACTTGTATTTTAAAGTTACTTTGCTATAAATATTTTTTTTTGAAGTTTAAAAAATTCAAGTACTTTTCTAATTTTACTCCGATTTCAAGATGCTTTATGAATAATTTATTAAATAAAATGGAAACAATTTTTCTACCTAGTAATAGATGGTTAAAATAAATTAAAAAAAAATTGCCCGTCGATAGGATCGAACTCGCATTTCTGAGTTTACAGCCGTTATGGCGCTGCACTACCTGAGTTTTCGGCCGTTTTGGCGCAGCGTTCCCCTCCACAACGCATCTCTCCCCACCATGCTTGTTCGGATTTAATCGGAGCCGTTCGGAAATTCGACACTCGGCTATCCACCTACATTGAGCATGGGACCTATGCGAATTATGCGTGGCTGTGTTCCATGCAGCTATAGCGTCAGTGCCACGCGTTTTACGCTTAGCTTCACGCAACAAACGCACGAGTGAGGTGCGTTATGCGCATGGGGGATAGCCATGCTATAACTGCGTCGCCTCATGCACGCGGCGCGTGAATATTTCATGCTATAGTCGTGTGGCATGTGCTAATGCGTTATTCGCGTGTCTTTTCTCTCCGTGTAGAGGCTTTAAAAAAGATTTCAACTCCATCCTCGGTTTCGGACTTTCGTCCTATCGCCCTACTGTGTTTTCTTGCCAAGGTGCTTGAGAAGATTGCACACTCCCAAATTACCAGCTATCTCTCCGAAGCAGGCATTCTCTATCCTTTTCAGGCAGGGTTCAGATACCATCATAGTACTCAGACAGCCGTGCTTAAACTAAATGATGACATATTTTTAGGCATTGACAGAAGGATGATAAGCTCGGTGTTGCTCTATGACTTCAGTAACGCGTTTGACACCATCTCTCCTTCGAGACTGTTCAGCAAATTGTATTTACAAGACCTGTGGATTAAATCGTATTTACAAGACCGGACACAGCGCCTTTTATCTAAGGATAGCTGTTCCTCGTGGGTTGAGACCAATTTAGGTGTAACACAGGGGTCGGTCCTCGGGCCTTTGCTTTTCAATCTCTACATCAATGACCTTAAAGACTTTTTTGACCGTGGGGCGGTCAAGCACATACTATATGCCGATGACCTCCAGATTTATATGCAAATCCCTGCAGATAAACTTCTGGAGGGCATAGCTCACCTATCTGAAGCGGCACGGTTGCTCAATGCTGGTAAGATCAAAGCAATTTTATTTGGTTCTAGAAAATTTGTTAATGATTTCGTTAAAACGGGATTACCAGACGTTGATATGGGGAGCGCAGCGCTTGTGCCTTATTCCGATACCGTCGTGAGTCTCGGTGTTCCATTAGATAGTAAATTAACGTTGAAACCGCAGGTCGATTGTATAACTAAAAAAGTCAACAAAGCCCTTTACAGACTGCGGTTTATATGGGCATGTACCACCGAGGTTTTGCGCAGATAGCTGGTTGAAGCTCTAGTCCTACCTCATCTTGATTACTGCGCTGTAGAGTGACTTGATGCGTCGGACGAGCAAAAAATACGATTACAGAGACTGAACAACACATGTGTGCGATTTATATATGGTGTTAGGAGGAATGAGCACATCACCCCCTATAGAAAGCACTTGGGCTGGTTGCGCGTTGACAGTCGAAGGATGTATTTTGCCGCCATCCTTATGCATATAATCCTTCTACTCAATGAGCCAAGTTATTTAGAGGCATTTTTCAGTAAGCACCAGTCCAGTTGCACTAGCAGGGGTGATGCACAAGAACACTCGATGTCAACAGTGCGCACGGAAGCTGGTAGGAAATCTTTGCAGGTCCAATGTGCACCCTATTGGAACTCTCTGCCACTAAATTTTAGCAACCTTCCATCCTTGTGCGGATTTAAGACGGCGATTCTTAAACACCTCCTCGGTCGGTCTCTAGTCATCCAGAGACAGGGCTTGTAGTCTTAGTGCTGTATAGACTTACACCCACGCAGGGGACAAACAGATGAGTTTTCTTTATGTTAATTTATTTTGTTTTGTCCCCTATACATAGTTTTTAAATTGTGCGAGTGTTTTTATTAGTGTGAATGTTTAAATTTTAGAATACAATTGACTGATAGATATACAGCGCTTGATTTACCCTGTTTGTTTATATTTTAAGATAAGACGCTCTGTGATATTACCTGTTAAATATTTTTAAGTTTGATTTTTGTATTGACTGATTTTGTATAAAACTGATTTATTGTATTAAATTTTTAACTTATGTTGTGATATCATAGATAGCAAGTAAGTGCAATATTTATATAGATTAGCGAAAAATGAAGACTGTCTTTTATCAAGGGGCACGGCAGCGTCCCCGATGGAAAATATGATAACAGCAGGGTTTAGACGAGCCTTCCTATTAAACTTTAAAATTGCTTTTTAACCTCAAAAATTTTTCGACCATTTCTATTAATTTATGCATTACAGCGGTTTTATTAAGTTTTGCTAGGCTTAATAAATAGATTTTAAATTTCTACTTTAATTGAAAAAAATTTCATCCCCAAAGATTATTTTTTCTTAAGTTATCGCCAATGCTAATTTTCGGGCGACTATTTCCTTTCTCTAAATTTTAAGCTGACGCTATATATAGATATAAAAACACATCATAATTTCGATAAATATTCTCGACGTCGCGAGAGGAGAAATACCCATGAAACATAATGATTAAGGTGGTTACACTATATTGGTGGTAGGCGGTCCGTGAGAAGTCCAATGCCAACCATCTTCGGTCCGCCTATCAGGCGACTATGCGCACTGAGAAGGGGGCATGCGTGCAGTGGTGTAGCTCGTGAGAGACAACTCTCGTATAGCTGCTCCTGCTGTGTTGTGCTGCTACCCCTTCACCTCAGATGGTACCCTAGTAACTCACAGTACAATTTGGAATCGGTTTTCATATCGGGATGCCATAGTTTTCTTTTTTTAAATTCATTGTTTATCGATAATTTATCGAGTGAATCAGACCCTATATGTAGATATACAAATACATACAAAGTTCTTCCCGATAAAAGTCTATTCCATATATGTCATCAGCAAGATATTACAAGTAGAAACTAATAATACAAAATATAGGTAACATGTAGAGAATAATATATATAGTATACCGGGGGAATTTGACTGAGTGTAGGAGCGATTTGGTAGCTTCCCCGCGTGTATCATTAGGAGGCAAATGACGGTTGATTTACCGTCCAAATTTTAATAAGTTGCGTTGTTTACAATTTTAATAATTATCTGTGTTGGCAGAATGAATCAGGGCGCCAGGATTTGTAGAGTTACTGAATTGAATTACTCTAAACTCGAGCAGTGCCACTCGATTAATTGATTTGAATTAAATTCTATTTTCCTATTTATACGCGACTAGCCAAAGGCAGACTCGTGAGGTCGAACGGCCAGAGACGTTCGAGCTGAGTTTCGCTTTGTGGACAGACACGTACACAACATGCAAAAATATCAAATAATAAATATAAATAAGTTCACACTCGACAATTTGGAGTTGATCTTAACAATTTGAATCCTTTAATAGGCAAATAAATATTTACAAAAGAACCTCTGAGAGGCATGCTAGTTTCATTGTAGCAGAATAAAATATAATGAGAGAGTCTAGCGGAATATTATAAGCCTGTCGCAGTCGGCACGCTATTTATTTAAGTGACTCTACTATGAATTTAATTTACATGAGATAATATTTTAAATATTTGCCTTGAAGAGGCACGAAATATGCTTAATGATATTTTTTAATTGCTTGGCTCACCAAATTAGGCGTTGCTCCACCTCAAATCTCAGATGTTACGGATACGTGCGCGAGAAATTAATTAACAGGAAAAATAACTACAAAGGGGCGAGGACGAAGGCACTCTAGCCCGGAGTTAAAGCCACAAAGTAGGCGCCATATTATAAATTGAATTTTAAATAAGAATCTGTAAAACCGCGTAAGGCGCAAATCCTACCCTTTTGTAGCTCTGGCTCGTATCAAAACGATTTTAATCAGGCATCTGGCCTGGAAAAGCAAGGCAGTTAATTGACAATATTTAAAATATAATTTAATAATTTATAAATCAAAACGAACGAGCGCTGCCAATAAAAAGGCACGGGCGCTATCACTGTTCGCGGAGTGAACTTTTAATCGATATAGAAGATCGCAAATACGCGGCGCGGGACAGCCCGGAGAGGGTGTTGTCCGTTCGGCAGCCAGGAGAGAAGTCGCGGAGGCAAGCGCTGCCGAGTCCGTTCGCGCTGCTGTCATGTCGCTCGCTGATTGGTGCGCTCTAGTTCGGCACCACATCGGAATGTTTTTGTCTAGCATCCTTCTCTCTCGCTCAAATGTCCTTTTCTCTTGCCGCTGTAAGCACAGGCACTACAAGTATCTTTTGTGGAATTTTCCATAATTTTGGAATTTTAAAATATTCTAATTCGATACTGAAGCTACGATGAGCCAGCAGGCATTATTCAATGGAATTTTCCGCAGATGTACGAATTAAAATTCGTATGCAAGAAGAGCGAGGCTTCAGAAAGCCTATAACGCTCTCTTGCATAAACTGCAAGAAAATACTTTGGAAGTCCCTTTTTTGAGATAAAAAAGGGTGCTTATGAGAGAATTTTATAAGAGAAAAATAATACTGTCATGGAGGCAGAGGCAAAAAGAGAGATACAAAATAAGAATGCGTAACTTAGGCATCTGCAACATGTAGATGTTCTGAGCGACGGAGCGGCGCATCCTGGAGGTTGTAGCGGGATCTTCTGTTGGTATCTCTTGACCCTGAAAGAACGTCTCGGCGCTCGTCGACGCGTATTTGTGTAGGCATAAAATAAAAAATAAAAATAATGAATAAACGGATAATATAAAATGGCCCGAGACAAGAGGTGGAGGGACATCCCTTTGGCTGCTAATACTGCCTTATAAGGCATTTTTAATATTTAAATTCGTGCGATTAACGTGCAAAAATACGCCACGCTACAATAGATATATAAATAAAATATTGGAAAATGCCGAAACAAATTGTATATTAATATAATATAATCATATTATACTCTGCCCAAGTGTGTATATCGAAAATTATGTCTAGGTGTGGAAATCAGACTAGGGTCGCCTATGATGGAGTGAAAGTAGTGCCCTCCGTAGCTTTTCGTGTTTTGGTATGCAAATCGGACGTACTCGATGTCTAGGTGTTTAGGATCACCGATGATGGAGTATTAGTAGAGCTCTCCGTAGCATTTCGTATCTAGGTGTGGAAATCCGACGCACTCGATGTCTAGGTGTGTAAGCTCGCTGATGATGGAGTCTAACTCCGAAGCTTTTCGTGTCAAGGTTTGGAAATCAGACATGCTAGATGCCTAGGTGTGTAAGGTCCCCGATGAGGGAGTCTAAGAAGTGCGTATCGCCGGTTTTCGTGTTTAGGTGTGGAAATCGGACGTACTTGATGTCTAGGTGTGTAAGATCGCCGATGATGGAGTGTAAGAAGGGCACTCCGTAGCTTCTCATGTCAAGGTTTGAAAATCGGACGTATTCGATGACTAGGTGTGTATGGTCACCGTTGTTGGAGTCTAAGTAGTACACTCAGTAGCTTTTCGTGTTAAGGTTTGGAAATCGGACATGCTAGATGTCCAGATGTGTAAGCTCGCTGATGATGGTGTCTGAGAGGTGCACTCCGTGGCTTTTCGTGTCAAGATTTGGAACCCTATGAAGTATTCGATGTCTAGGGATATGAGGTCACCGATGATGGAGTGTAAGTAGTTGGCTCCGTAGCTTTAAGTGTCAAGCTGTAGAATTTGACCGTATTCGATGTCTAGAAGAAGGAGACTGACAAGTGCACTCCGTGGCTTTTCATGTCAAGGTTTGTAAATCGGACGTACTCGATGGCTAGGTGTACAGGGTCACCAATATGGAGTCTAAGTAGTGCACCCGAAGCTTTTCGTCCCTAGGTGTGGAAATCGGACGTATTAGATGTCTGAGTGTATAAGGTCGCCGATGATGGAGTCTGAGAAGTGCGCTCAGTAGCTTTTCGTGTCTAGGTGTGGAAATCGGACGTACTCGATGTCTGGGTGTACAGGGTCACCAATGTGGAGTCTAAGAAGTGCGCATCGCAGCTTTCCGTGTCTAGGTGTATAACGTCACCGATGATGGAGTCTAATAAGTGCGCTCTGTGGCTTTTCGTGTCAAGGTTTGGAAATCGGACGTACTCGATGTCTAGGTGTACAGGGTCACCAATGTGGAGTCTAAGTAGTGCGCCCGTAGCTTTTCGTGCCTAGGTGTGGAAATCAAACGTACTTGATGTCTAGGTATATAGGGTCACCGATGATGGAGTACAAGAAGTACGCTCCGACTCTTTACGTGTGTAGGTGCGGAAGTCGGACACACTCGATGTCTAGGTGTGTAAGGTCACCAATGAGGGAGTCTAAGAAGTTGTAACGTTAGAAGTAGGCATGCACTAAGGTGGCAGCTAGTGCAGCGTACTCCACGCATGGGTCAACTCCCACAGCCGTGTTATACTCGGACTACACTTAACTTTTCCCGGAGGATGATGTAGGTTCTCGAAAGAATACTCTTGGACTCAGAATTTAATGTGTAGAAAATATAAATTTTTATTAAATAATAATAACAATGAAACTTATTTACAATGGTCGAACTTGGTGCTCGGATCCGGCCCCCTCGAGTACGGCTTCATAGAGTTCGGTCGCCGGTATACTATAACAGAGAATATGCGGAGTACCGTCTGTCACACATTTACGGCTTAGATAGAGATAAATCTTAGTGAATAAACTTAACCACTAATTCTAGAAAATAAACTTAAAGCCTAATTATAGGCGCGATCGTAAAGTATATTTAAAGCTAAAGTGATTTAGATACGAAATGCATCTAACGCGTCTATTTACAAGTGTGCGACCGGAGACACCACTACTAGCTGGCTGTTGTACTGGCGAAATACCTTCAGGTGGCGGTATCCACGGACAGGTTACGGTACGGTACGGGAGTCTCAGGTAGACTTACCAACGCCAGCTAGGGTGTGTGCGGTTACACACAGGGGCGGAGACTGCAGGTCAACTCCTTGCAGTCTCGGTAAAGGGTGGCGAAACAACCAAGCCTTTTTACAAAAGGTGAGAAAGGCGAAACCGCCTATCTCACGTGAGGTATCAAGTGGGCTAGTCCACTAGAGCTAGCTCACCTGAACGCCGCCTAATTGGATTTTCGCGGTCATATATATATCCTAAGGACTACTTCTCTGATCGCGTCTTAGCCCTCGCCACCTAGCGGCCGGATGGGCGAACTACTGCGCGCGGTGTATTCAATATATCTGCTTGTGACGTTTCGTGACAAAGTGCGCATCGCAGCTTTCCTTGTCAAGGTATGAAACGTCACCGATGATGGAGTCAGAGAAGAGCGCACTGTGGCTTTTCGTGTCAAGGTTCGAAAATTCGGACGTACTCGATGCCTAGGTATGCATGGTCGCCAATGACGGAGTCTTAGTAGTGCGCTCCGTATCTTTTCGTGTCAAGGTTTGGAAATCGGACGTACTCGAAATCTATGTGTTTAGGATCAACCATGATGGAATCTCAGAAGGACGCTCCGACGCTTTACGTATGTAGGTGTGGAGGTCGGACGTACTCGATGCCTAGATCTAGAGGGTCACAGATGATGGAGTCTAAGTTGAGCGCTCTGTAGCGTGTTGTGTTATGTGTGGAAATCTGACGTACTCGATGCCTACGTGTGTAACGTCACCGATGATGGAGTATAATAAGTGCACTCCGTAGCTTTTCGTGTCAAGGTTTGGAAATCAGACGTATTCGATGTCTAGGTGTATATGGTCACCGATGATGGAGTCTAAGTAGTGCGCTCTGTGGCTTTTCGTGTCAAGGTTTGGAAATCGGACGTACTCGAAATCTATGTGTTTAGGATCAACCATGATGGAATCTAAGAAGGACGCTCCGACGCTTTACGTATGTAGGTGTGGAAAAAAATTATTTTTTTTAATATTTTTCAGCACCTAATGAATATTTTGAAATAAACTCAACGCCAAAAAATTTCTTATGAAAAGGCGCTTCTAAGGACCCAACATTTATGCCGAAGAGTTGCAGCCCCCCTTTTTATAGGGGTAAATTCGCTATTTTTGTTACTCTTTTACGTCATATAATTTAGTAAATCAGCTCGAGTGATTTAAAAATTGCACTAATTATGAGAAAATACCAAATTTCAATTGACGTGTTTCGGGATTTTCCAAGAAAAAATGTTATAAGGGTGTTTCACCCCTAGAAACCACCTTTGCCATACCACAAGCAGGCTAACCCATCTGATCCCGGAGAAAGCAACTTTACTCGTTTGTTTTTTCTTGAAATAGTTGGATCCTACGCCGTAAGCGAGTGACCTCAACTAACCGTCCAACCCCTAACCCACCTAACCTCTAGATATCACCCCTACCAAACCACAAGCAGGCTAACCCTTCTAACCTTGGAGAAAGCGACTTTAGTCGTTTGTTTTTTTTTAATAGTTGGATCCTACGCCGCAAGCGAGCTACCCCAACTAACCGATCTACCCCTAACCTACCTAACCCCTAGAAGCCACCCCTACCAAACCATAAGCAGGTTAATCCATTTAACCCTGGGAAAAGCAAGTTTAGTTGTTTATTTATTCTTGAAATATTTGAATCCTTC
This sequence comes from Megastigmus dorsalis, assembly GCA_900490025.1. Taxonomy (NCBI): domain Eukaryota; kingdom Metazoa; phylum Arthropoda; class Insecta; order Hymenoptera; family Megastigmidae; genus Megastigmus; species Megastigmus dorsalis. The sequence goes on along the minus strand of UELU01140169.1, from coordinate 587 downwards.
GCCGTAAGCGAGTTACCTCAACTAACCGACCTACCCCTAAGCCACCTAACCTCTAGAAACCACCCCTACCAAACCATGAGCAGGCTAACACTTCGAACCCCGGAGAAAGCGACTTTAGTCGTTTGTTTTTTCTTGAAATAGTTGTATCCTACGCCGCAAGCGAGCTACCCCAACTAACCGACCTACCACTAACCTACCTAACCTAACCCCTAGAAAGCACCCCTGCGAAACCGCAAGCAGACTATAACCTTATGTAAATGGCGAGAAAAAAATTTATTTCTTGAAAGCCATTGATGTTTTATAAAAATTACAAATATGTTCCAAGCGGTAATAATTTTGTGTAATAATTATTATTAGCTTTTCATAATAAATAAATAAAAACTGACAATAAAAATTAAGAACGATTTATAAATGTAAGATTTAAGACTATAGTAACAGTTTTTAATAGTTATTAACTATTTTCATTTTTATTATTATTGATACATGCAATACAATGCAAAAAATAATCAAAAAAATAACTGATAATATAACTATTATTCTTAGTTTCTAAAAAATGAAAATAGTTAATAACTATTAAAAACTGTTAC
>UELU01140168.1:0-18620 GCA_900490025.1 Megastigmus dorsalis | reverse complement strand
CAAGTATAGCGTCTGCTGGGCTCGCGACCGTGTGCCTATATATACTTCTAATTTGCCATTTACAAAATCACGTATCTCATATCTTTCAACTGAACGGCTATACCTAAAAGATGTGCATATCACATGAAAGATATCGTAAAATGCAATTATTTACAAAAAGAATCATGAAAATCTATCCACTGAGTGCAAAGAAAAAGCCGTTCAAACTTTTTTAGCCCCATTTCATCATTAAGAAAATTATCGGTTTTCTTACGCCGTCTATAGTATGTGCTTTTCTTCTTACGCACTGTATAGTATAATATGTTCAGTATTTTTCAATTGCGCATGCGCCAACGAAAGACAAGAGAGGTCCAAATGCCGATCATCTTCGGCCGGCTTACCAGGCGACTATGTGCGCTGAGAAGGTGGCGCGCGCGCAGCGGTGTAGCTCGTGAGAGACAACTCTCTATTCCAAAATAACATGCTGCCACTTATTTTTTTTAAATTTGCTTTACAGAAAGTTGTAGAGGAAGGTTCAAAGTTTATGTTTCCATGGTGAACTGAACAAAAAAGTTTTTTTTCTACCCATACATGGTTCCAAAAAACGGGAAAATCGCATTTTTTAAAACTTTGGGAATTTTTTACTCAAAAACATCGTATCTTACGACAAAACGACAAAGGACCTTTTTTGTTCAGAATGGTCCAATGAATCTAAAAATATTTTTTTCAAATCAAAAAATCACTTTTACTAATTTGTTTAAAAAAAAAAATTGTTTAAACAAATTGTAACCAAGTTGCGCGGTGGCAACATGAAGTGTCTTATTCTCTGGGATCTAAAGAAAGTATTTATGAAAAAATTTTCCGGTAGAATTCATCTTCCACGGGTCCGCCAATTTTGCCCGGTTTACTCGTATAGCTGCTCCTGTGTTGCGCTGGTACCTTTTCACCTCGCATGGTACGCTAGTAACTCAGAGTAGGATTTGGACTCTGTTTTCCAATCGCGATGCCTTAGTTTTCTTTTTCTAAATTCATAGTTTAACGACAATTTATCGAGGGGTTCAGACGCTATATATAGATATACAAATACATACGAATATCTTCCCGATACAAGTCTATTCCACGTATGTCATCTTCAAGATATTACAAGCAGAAACTAATAATACAAAATATAGGTAACATATAGAGAAATATTATAATATATATATATAAACTAAATATTGGAATATGCCGAAAAAAATTGTATAGTAATATAATATAATCATATTATACTCTGTCTCGATGTGTATATCGACAATTATGTCTAGGTGTGGAAATCGGACGTATTCGATGTCTAGATACATAGGGTCACCGATGATGGACTCTAAGTAGTGCGCTCCGTAGCTTTTCGTGTCAAGGTGTGCAAATCGGACTTACTCGATACCTAGGTATATAGGGCCACCGATGAAGGACTCTACGAAGTGCGGTTCATAGCTTTTCGTGTCTAGGTGTGGAAATCGGACGTACTCGAGTCTAGATGTGTAAGCTCGCCGATGATGGAGTCTAAGTAGTGCGCTCCGTAGCTTTTTATGTCTAGGTATAGGATTCGGTAGTACTCGATGTGTAGGTGCACAGAAAGCCCCACAAATGTGTGCTTGTAGACATGTACAACTGTCTCTCTCTATATATAGATATATATATATATATATATGTGCATAGATTGATTATTTATGATCCAACTAGCTCAGATACACCTAAATTTTACTTCAAAGACAAATATTTTATACCGAAATCTATTCTGAGATAATAAGGACCTAATGGTGATAATGAGAACTCGATAACAAATTGTACAGTATTTGTATCTGTTTTGTCAAAATAATATAAACACGATCAACTCCAGCACCCCGAGACATGCCTTAAACTGCTTTATTCGTAGGTCATGCTCCTGGCTATACTTTGGGTGCCCAGGGTGGCTGATTATCAACACTATATTGTCCACTGCGTAGAATTCGGTGTAAGTACGTAGATTCCTGCATATTCTGCAGATGACCTGATATAATGCACGTATGACAAACACTTTTTTTGGGGAATTCTTTTGAGAATTATTTTTAAAGATTTCGGTGGACAGCAATCAACTCGCCATATGTATCTCATACGAAAATAAGAAACTTTAATTAAGGTTTCTGAGACCGGATCCAGATAACTTATTATCGTAGGTTCCACTTTAAAAGCTTGATCAGCCGACCGTACATGAGGAATATTCATAACAAATAAATACGTGATCTAATGGGAGTAAATTATGGCATAACTTGAAGTCATTATCTTCCAACCGGATATTATCGACACTAAAAGTGATGTTACTATAAAATTAAATAGTTCCACATATAAGAAATATATTTTCAATGTATACAAATTTTGTTATAATTATTTGCGGACAGTACTCCACATTAAAGATGAATCATATACAGAATCAAACAACTCAAGACAAACCCTTCCGTGACCGCATAAAGGTGACACTTTTATTATTATACAAACTTAATTCGGAATATTGATAAAAAATAAATATGAGAACTACTTGGTATAAAATATGGCATTACTTGAAGTTATCATGTCCTAACCGAATATTAGCAACAGTTAAAGTGATGTTACTATCAAATTCAGTGAACGCATGTATGACAAACATATTTTCAATTCATATAAAATTTTTTAACAATAGCGTATGTCAGTTCTCTGTTAGAACAATGAATCGCATAAAAAAATCAGCAACTTTAGCCTTTCAGAGACCGGATAAACATGACACTTTTATCATTATCATGTATTGGACGTAACGAGTTCAATTAGCCCGAACTTAATTCGGAATATTGATAAAAAAAAAATACGAGAAGTACTTTTAATAAAATATGGCATTACTTGCAGTTATTATGTCCTAACCGGATATTATCGACACTATAAGTGAGGTGGCTCTCAAATTCAGTGGACCCATATATAAGAAACATATTTTTAATTCATACAAAATTTTCTGTAATTTTTTTCGGACAGTCCTCCGCGTAAAACACGAATCACATACAGAATCAAGCAGCTTAAGACAAACCCTTCCGAGACCGAATAAAGGTGACACTTTAATTATTATCATAGATTCCAACATACAAGTTTAATTAGATGACACTTCTTTCGAAATTTTTATAAAAAATAAATGCGTGATCTAATTGGAGTAAAATATGGCTTAACTTGAAGCCATCATCTCCTAACCGGATAATAATCGACACTAAAAGTGATCTTACGATTATATTAAATAGTTCCACAGGAAGGAAATATATTTTCAATTTATACAAAAGCTTTTGTTATTTTTTACGAACAGTACTCCGCGTAAAAAAATTAGCAACATTAGCCTTTCAGAGACCGGATAAACATAACACTTTTGTTATTATCATAGATTCCACCGTACGAGTTTAGCCAGCACCGGTTAGGAGTAAAATGAGTAATCCATCATTTTACTGCAGTTAGTTAACATATTTCTTTTTTTTATTAATATTCCGAATGATGCGACAGCTGATTCTACTTGTAATGTAGAATCTATGATAATAACAAAAGTGCCATGTTTATCCGGTCTCTGAAAGGCTAAAGTTGCTGACTTTTTATGTGATTCATATTTCAAACGGTTAACTGTCATACTATATTGTTACAAAATTTTGTATGAATTGATAATATGTTTGTCATGCATGGGTCCACTGAATTTTATAGTAACATCACTTTTAATGTCGATAATATCTGGTTAGGACATGATGACTTCAAGTAATGCCATATTTTATTCCAAGTAGTTCTCGTGTTTATTTTTTATCAATATTCCGAATTAAATTTGGTCTAATTGTACTCGTAACGTCGAATCTATGATAATAATAAAAGTCTCACCTTTATCGGGCCTCTGAAGGGTTTATCCTAATTTGCTTGTTTCTGTATATAATTTATCTTCACCCGAAGTATTATAACACAAAAAATTATAATAAATTTTGAATTTGTTGAAAGATGTTTCTTAGACATGGGCCACTGAATTTGAGAGTCACTTCACTTTTAGTTTGCATGTTATCCCGTTACGAGATTATTAATTTACAGTAAGCCATATTTTACTGCAATTATCTCATATTTATTTTTTATTAATATTCCGAATTATGTGAATGCTGACTAAACTCGTAAGGTGGAATTTATGATAGTAAAAAAAGTGTCATGTTTATCCGGTCTCTGAAAGACAAAAATTGCTGATTTTTTTATGCGATTCATGTTTCAAACGGAGAACTGTGATACAATATTGTTAAAAAATTTTGTATGAATTGAAAATATGTTTGTCATACATGGTTCCACTGAATTTGATAGTAACGTCACTTTTAGTGTCGATAATATCCGGTTAGGACATCATGACTTCAAGTAATGCCATATTTTATTCCAAGTTGTAACTCGTATTTCTTTTTTATTAATATTCCGATTTAAGTTTGGGCTAATTGAACTTGTAACGTCGAATCTATGATAATAATAAAAGTGTCACCTTTATCCGGCCTCGAAAAGGGTCGTCCTAATTTGCTTGTTTCTGTATATAATTTATCCTTCACGCGAAGTCTTATAACACAAAAAATTATTAATAATTTTGTATTTGTTCAAAGTTGTTTCTTGTACGTTGTTCATTATACTTCATCGTCATCTCAGTTTTAGTGTCGATACTATCCGGTAAGGAGATAATTACTTCAAGTTATGCTATATTTTATTCTAATTATTGTATTATCATCAGTTATTTATCTTTCTGATTTGTTTCGAAAGGAGGCTCGGCTGATTAAACTTGTAAGCTGGAATCTATGACAATGATAAAATTGTCATCTTTATCCGGTCTCGGGAAGTCTAAATTTGCTTTGTTTTGTACGCAGCCACCGTAGATACTGAGACATCTACCAGGAAGGGAGTCTTCAACAATACACGAAAAACTGCCGTGATCACCTAGTGGACTCAACAATTGGCCACCTTGGACTCCCGGACTCTCTATAAGCATTTCCAGTATGACAGAACTTAAATAACCTGGCTTGGGTATTAAATGATGTAATTTGTATAGTTTAAGGTCCTCATAACCTTCGATAAATGTTTAAGGTCCTCATAATCTCAGATAAGTATTTTACGGCCTCGCAAGATTAAGGGCGGTCCTTGATACCTACACTACGTTTTCGAGGTTTTGAGGACGCGTCCCCAAAAAGCAACAAAAAGACCTCAAAAACTACGGTACACATATAAAATGTCCCCAAAAACTACACTATATGTACATATATGTATATTAAATGGAGAGACTTATCCTGTTTGGGCCTTATACGGTTTTATAAGTGAGGGGTCTTAAATATCATCAGCTTTTCGTCCCAGATCTGTTTAATGGACTCTTTACTAAGGCTTAGAATGAAGCAGCAGACCCCGCCTTCGACGTTCTGCATACTTATAAAAATTTTTCATAGCGGATTTTTGGTATTTATTATTTATTATTAACTCTTTATTATTCTTGCTGCCGATAATAAGTAATATTTATCCAAAATTTTTAAGTCCAACCATTATAAATCCAACTTTTTGGGGGGTATATGTTTAACTTTTTTCCGGTAGAGCCGGAAGCGATTCTCCCTTTAATATATACAGGAAGATAAAGCTAGAAAAATTATAAGGTCCAAAAATGCAGGACCCAGAAAATTATAAAGCTAGAAAAGTTATAAGGCCCAACTAATGTAGAACCCAAAAATTGTAAGGCCCAAAAATCATAAGGCCCAAAAACTATAAAGTCCAAAAATTATAAGGCCCAGAAAATGTAGGACTCTAAAATATATAAGGCTCAATAATGAAAGTCCCAGTTCTTAAGGGTTTTGGTCCAACTTTTTTTTTGGCAGAGCCGGAAACGATTCTCCGTTTAATATTATTAAAGGATTATTCACTTATGTTACTTACTGTGTTCATTAATATAGCATCCTTTAAATTTGATTCAAGTCTTAATGTAGCTGCACAATGGAACACAACATTTACGTTGTTTCTTAATATCTCTAATTGGTCTTCGCTCAATGCTAAATTGTCTATGATAACATCACCAGGTAAAGGTATAAGTTTCTTCAAGACTTCCGGCTTTGTTTTTCTGATACGGCTAAACATCTAAAAAATTTTGATTATTTTACATAAAGGGTTAACATTTTATCCAAATTTTTACTAAAGTAAAATATATGAGCTACAAGAAATGATTTTCTTATCCTTAATGTTATTGCAGTACAAGTGTTATTGATATGTTGAATTAACGTTTTAATAGTAAAAAAATGTTATTATATTTTGTTAATTAATGATTTTAGGTTTATGTTATCGAAGGAAGATAATAGCACCTTAGGCACTAATTGTGTATACTATTTTAGCTTTGTTTAAAATTTAATTTTATACGCTGTTTCTCGTATGAAAAATGGATTTTTTTTAGACCTGGGTAAAATAAAGTTTTATATATTTTATTAGGAATATGTAAATAGTTATTTTATAAAATAAGATTAGTAAAAAATAGTTTCAAATAGTACATCACGCAACTAGTGAGCAAAGAAGATTATCTCAATGATGGTGACGATCTTATGAGTCGAGATAACCTGAGCGTACGTATTGCGTACAATATTTTTGCACATAACGTGCGCACAGAAAGCCTGGTTAACTGCCTGAGCGAAGCGTGGGTGACAGAAATGAGTGCGAGAAACATCTTTGCACACGTTTAGCGTATTTTATTTTCCTAACGACTTGCGGTAAATTCTACTCTGGTTCACGAGTACAGGGGCTTTACGTATGGGTGCGGTAAAGTGGTACTTTATGTAAAGAAATTAGTGCTATAACATCAGCTAGGTTTGTTTAAAATAAACTTTTTTTTACTCAAACTTTCACTTCTACCCTTCGCCTGTATCATCTCTCGCCTTATAGTCACACTGCCCCACCAGCATTTTTTCTGTGTCTTATATTTTTATTCATAGATATAAATTAAGCTTAAGTACAGTACTGAGCGATAGCAAAACCAAGAATACCAATATGTCTATGGAAAGGAATGTAACATCTTATAAAAATGATAGGATTTTCTTTTTATCCTGAATACATATTCCAAGCTTGCAACCGTAGTACTATGTGTAGGCCTAGCATTAAGTTATGATAGAGCATAATCCGCCAGGAATCCGAACCGTCGAGACGCCTGGAAAAATCCAGCCTCTATCTCACAGACGCTTGGACCATGAAAATCGGCGCCGAAATAAGCAAATCTTATACTAATATAATAAAGAGACAGCGTTTGTTTGTACACGTCACAAAATCTCAAAAACTACTTAACCGATTACAACAAAAGTTTGATAGGATACATTTTTGGCATTGTGGAGTAACATAGGCTAGGTTTTGTATTAAAATATATCATAAATTATTAAAAAAATAAATCAGGGACTACTTACATACGCGTAGCGTAGTAATATGAGGGAACAACGGCGTGCCGCGGTCGGCCGGCGGAGTACTCGGACAGTCGCGCGCCGCCGTGTAGGAAAGCAGAGTCGCGCGTCTGCCACCAGGCGGCGACGCATAGCTGGTAGCGAACACGCACCTAAACAATTGTCTCTACTCGATGTATTGAATCTTCTCTTAGCGAATATTCTTACTGTGGGTTTCATTTTTGTAAATAATAGGACCTCCTATTATTCTATAAACAAATCTTAATTTCCCTAATTTATGAAATAGTATCTGTAGGTTATAAATCAAAATTATGCGAATAATATTATAGAAACTAATATTCTCACTGCAGGCCCTCCTAAAGGTGAAATAGCACAAATTCCTTGCATCTTGATGATCCCGACAGTTACCCTTCCAATTCAAAAGACTATAATTTGGGAACAGGAACTCAGCGGCTAACATTAATTAATCGCGATGAAAAAAATACTAAAAAATTGCGATTTGTAAGTAGCGTTTGCAAAATTATTTAGTTTGTCCCGCGTAGTTTTTCGTTTTTTCAGAAAAAAATCGAACAGTGTAGCTACTCATTTCGCAGTACAGTGGCTTGCGTTTACGTTAGAGATGGTTTAAGGATACATAAATATGATCAAACGTTTGCAAAATTTTTGCGGTTCACATATATGTACTGACTGAATATATACTTAACAGAGTATGATCACTAAGATTCAAAAGCGAATATGTGCGCCTGCGCAAGAGATCTAGGGATTTTTTCCTTTATACAACTTTATTTAAAAACAGTTACTACTACTAAATAAGAAAAATAAAGAAATAAAACAATTTAATATATTTTCTAATGATTATTTCTCTTTAGTAATACAGGCAGGCGCCGCAGGCGAACAACATTGGGTCGGCGGGTAAGGAGGTTTTGTTAAAGAATGTCATATACTCAGAAATTTTATAGATCTATCATTAAAAAAAAAACAAAACATTTTTAAACACTTATTATATTATATCTATGTATTATAGCGCGGGCGAAGCCGCGACGGGGGGTGCTAGTACCTAATAAACCGAACGCCTGCTTTGCAGACGCTTGGGTCAGTAAATCAGCAGATACCTAATGAGTCCGGAAAAACCCAGACGTTTGGATCATAAAAATCAGCGCTGAACAAAACCAGCACCTAACGGATCTGGAAAAACCCATCAACCGTCGCGACAACCAATGCCCCGACCAAACATTGTAACAGTGTACTGGGGATTAGGGTAATCGTCGTAGGTAAAAGAAACTCATAGGTTAAATGAAAAGAGTGGTATATATTTTCTGTAATTGAGTGGGTTTTATAGAGCCCAAGGTGCCAGCCACACGAACATGTGCAACGAATTTATCGGCGATCATTCCCCGCGTCTCTAACTACACACAGAGAGCTCGCATGCACAAGACTATTTAATATAAAAGATTTGAGCTACAGCCGGTGCTGAAGCCCCAAGTATCGGGATTCGGTTACACTATATATATATATATATATATTGGAGCACAATAGCCGCGCGCCCTCATATGCGAGAGGATCGGGAAGACCAGAGGGAAATACCTGGAGCAACCTGAATTGCACTCACCGCAGGTGTTTGAAATGTGCACTGCAGGTCAGTTCTCTCTCTCTCTCTCCCTCTCTTGGTCTCTCGTATAATAGGTTGGCGTTGTACTACCTTCGCTAATAACCCACGCGCGAACATAGTAGAAGTCCACGAGCGGTTTGTTCGCTGGTCTCAGACAAAATGGGCCGTGCGAGCGCCATTCTGCCTATTCGAGGCTAGTTGCCGGTCGGCCATTTGGCACGGTGCTGCGCGCAGTCTGTCTGTCTCTACTGCTTTGCCGTTCAGCTGTCGCTGTATTTCCATGCTACCGCATCGTAGATCGAGGATCATCTCCTTGGGGAGTTGCACGGCGAGTTGCTGCGGGAGCTGATAATGGTTGTACTTCTGAGGTTCCCTTTTTAGGTCAGTATCTCTCTGTAGCTTCCTTTTACAAAAAATGTGCGCCTACAAATCTCTTCCTAGCCTTGCTCCTAGAGTGCCGTGAGTTATTTCACAGCAACTTCCTTTAGTACTGGTTTTGGATGCTCTACTAATGTGTGGGTTTTGCCAGTGCAAAGTACTCCAGCGATGATCACCTGGATGCTGCTACTCACTGCTACATGCTTGGATGCCATGCACCTTTAGATTCTGGAGGGTTACGCTGCTAAAGATGGAGCCTAGGAGGCCCATATTTCTGCTGCAGCTACACCAGGAGGATAGATTGGAGCTTGCTGTTGTGTTGATTTTTAGTGGGGTTATTGGGGAATATTGTGAGGGGATAGACGTGTGTACGAGTGCTTAGTTAGCTAGTCCGAATAGGTAGCTTGTGCGCGTGAGTTCTGACACTGTGGCGCAATGCCTTGGAATAACTAGAATGACTAACATTGCCACACTACTCATCAGAGGGTTCTGTAAGGAAGCCTAGACCTTGCTTCCAACCAATCACGGACTCCAGAAACTTCGATGAACCATAAGACGGAAGAGAAATATCTGCTCTTATCGCACAACAACAAATCGCCATGGACATCCTTCCACACTGACCTTGACCTGCATACTACCTACAGAAAATTCGGCAGGTCATCGTCTTTAAACCCAGGCACACCATGCTGCAATCACTAGAATGAAAATACAAGCTCTAAAATCCGCAAAAATTCTCTCAAAGTTCGAGTCCGTTTTCAACATTCACCGTGCAAGATCCGAATTCCACGGATAATTCCACACCATAAATATACTGCAAGAGTTGTAAGGCCATATATTCAATAAAGTAAGTCTTTATGTTAAAATATTATATCGTTTATTCTTTACACATACACTCTCTCTCACACAAACCACTCTTGGAATACTCAGGGCTTAATCAAACATTAAGTACGCTGAGTAATTCACATACGTACTGATCTTATACAGGGCTAATTGGCCCTTTCGTTCGGTGGATAAGTCAGAATATACACTCACGATCTCGTCGAGGACTAAGCTCATAACATTAAGTTCGCTGGATGTGGAGACACAGACACTCACACGTGCGACATACCTTAAAGACGCTTTTAGAGAATCTCAAGCTATTGGGCGAAAGCCTAGGCTCGAAAACAATATAACACGGTTGTGCCTCACTATCGACGTAACAGTGCACAAGGTAGTACTAGAAAACTTTATTGATACACTGAAGCTTCTTATTCAAGGAATAGTCTGAAATAGATAAAAGATGATTAAAAAATTTATTGGTACTTGACTTTACTTTCCTGCTTTTTTCAGTTTATATAAGTTTTCAACTGTACAATGTGCGATGAGTAGAAGTAAGCCTGCATTTACGAGGTACGCGAGTGTTCTCTAGAATATTCTAGAAGATTCTAGAAGATAAACTGCGCAGTTACCCAATATTGCATCATAGGTGAGAGACAAAAGTAAAGTAGATAAAGAAAAATAGATAGATAGATATACATCTATTTGTAATTTAAAATTACAAAAGGATTAAAACATATACAAATCATTATACAAAATAATATAATGTAATATTGCACGCAATTTTCAGTTAGTGATATCACAGTCGCATTCTTAAGTTGGAATGATGGAGGTTATCAGAGTAAGTCAGTCTATAATTAAAAGTAATATCACAGTACGCATTACAGACAAAACAGTTGAATTAAAAGCAAATAAATTTCTAAAATTAAAATAAGTCAGAAATCTAAAGTTAAATTCATTCGCACAGCAAAGTAGAGTATTCATTCCTCTCACTGATCTCTTAAATACTCACTCATACTGATAAGAAAAAGGGGCATATGGGATGACACAAGAATAATTTAACACATAGAAAGTGCCAATCGAGTTCGAGGAGTGAAGGAAGGTATTTAATCTCGGTGGGCAGGGAATTCCATAAATGTGCACCTTGAACTTGAAGAGATGGTGTTCTAGTCTCAGTGCACATCAGGGACGGAACGAGTTCTTTTATGAACCCTCTTACCGAGTCTCTGGGTACATATCAAGTGTAGAGGCACTTAAAATATTGCCTCCTAGTATCAGTGCGCAGCCAACCCATTGCATTTCAGTGAGGGTTGAGGTCATCATCTTGCGTAAGATCCAACACGTACACTAGCACACAGGACTTCTGTAATACTTATAATCGACTTTTTGTCTCCTGAGAAGTGTCCTGTAAAACTACCGCGCACTAGTTTAGGTAGGGGAGCAGGAGCGATTTGGCAAACAGCTTGAACAGAGTCCCAGTGCTGTATTTTCGAAAAAATCTGAAACTGTATAAAATCCTATTAAATTTCTTAGTTATCATATTGACGTGTGGCTTCCATGTTAGTTTCGAATCTCGGACCACACTGCGACTGTTAACGTTGTCCGAGAAAGGGATACGCACACCGTCTCCCAGATCAACGCAGAGTTACTCTCCCTGCTGGATATCTAATACAAATTTATGACAACTGAATAATATAACTTTAGTTTTACTCGCATTGAGTCTGAGAGAAACAGCGACCGTCCAATCCGACACTACTTCCGCCTTTCTCTGAAACAGCTCTAACACCCTCATCCAGACTTAAACATAGATTTACAGGTCGTCTGCGTATAAAATAGGCTTAACGCTTCCAAGTTCTAGTTCGTTTTATATGTCGTTGATGCATAGACAGAATAGGAGAGACCCCGGACTGATCCCTGAGGAACACCTAAGTTTGTGGACAGCTACGAGGATTCACCATTAGGCAGCAATAGTACTGACTGATTGTTATCATTGAGAAAAATAAGAATGTAACCACAGGAAAGCAGCTCTGGAGAAATCCATAAGCCTTAACTTGTTCAGCAGACAGGAGGGTAAAATAGTGTCAAAGGCCCTGCTGAAATCAAATAGTAATAGTAAAGTAACCATTTTCTTATCAATCCCTCGTTTAATGTCTGTATTACATTTTCGAAAGATCGTCTGCGTAGAGTGGAAAAGTCTGAATCCAGTCTGTAGTGGGTCCAGAATGCGAGAGACTGCAAGATACTTTATCAGCTGTTTGTAGGCAAATTTTTCCAGCACCTTTAAAAGTAAGTACAGAAGCGCAATGGGACGAAATTCCGATGGAGAGGAGGGCGTTTTACACTTTTTACCAACGGAATCAACAGAATTAATGTGTAATTTCTTCTAAAGGGCCAGAAAAATGCCCTTAGAGAAAGACGAGTTAAGCAGCTCAACAAGAAGTTTTCCGATAATAATGGGAAACGCTTTTACTATAACACTGCGGAATGCCGTGAGCTCCCGCGCCTGTGATGAGAAGTGAGGAATCGCGAGAATAACATCAATTACATTAATTTCTTTTAAGGGGGTATTATCTCTATAAGTTGCATTTTCCTATATTCACCTGAAATAAAAAAAATGTATTAATAATATTTAATACAATATGTCTCATACATTTGACTACAATTTATGACAATTTTAACATGAAAAATCAAATAATTTCATGGTAACTTGCTAATATTACTTCAGCAACATATTCTGGTCACGCGCAGGATCCTAACCAAACCATATGATGAATTTTACTATATAATGTCTCAATATGCCTGTAAAGGACTACTTGAAGACCTAACGCTATTTATATATCAAAGAAATAAGACCCAGAATTTTCTGAAAAAAAAAATACTGCTCGGTAAGCAAAAAAAAATTCTACTTTTTTTCATATTTACAATGATACTTACATGTTCATTGGTATTTCGGTTAATATAAATAAGGTTAGGTCCTCCAATATGTTATTATAAACATTTTAAGACCTCATATGTGAAAATCCATCCAATAGATCCTCCAGGATCCTGCGCGCAGACTCTAAAAACATATAAAGGAGATAAATCAATTTAAAGTTAAATATAAACGTGATGCTTAATATATTGAACATACTTACCTAAACTATTTCTTTATTTTACTCCTTTTAAAAGTAAATATTTTCCATAAAAAAGGTAATGTTGCAGTATTCGCATAACCTGAATAACAATTATATCAGGTAAATTGTGAAGTGTACGTATACGTATAAAATAGTACATAAAATTAATGTAAATATATAGACTTAATCTCTTTGAATTAGATACTTACATGTTTAATGTTGGAACACATATGGGGTGTTTTGCGCCAAACCTCTCAGGCCGGTAAGCGGGCGCCCAAATCCCCCCTCCTTTTGAACGTGTTCCTGCGGTATGAAAATGCATCTATCAATAAAAGTTCGTATACGTTTTGTATTTTTTCCTCAGCTTTCTTGTAGTGACAATTGTTTTTAATAATTTTCTCGTTTTAATCTTGAAAAAACATAAAACGTGTTATATCTTGAAAAGTGTATTTTTAATATTTTTTTTAATACTCTAGATCGAAAGATCAGGTTTTTTTACATCGAAATAGCTATTTTCCAGATAGGACATTTTTGATATTTTCGAGGAATTAAACTGTGAACACGTACCCGCAGCGACAAACCAGCGAGCGCCGCGAGCCTATACTATAGAATTAGTATACTGCGGCCGCGCGGCCGGCTGTAGTCTATAAATTTGAGCCAAAAAAAATATATTACATATCTGATGGAGCAGGTCAACACTTCAAAAATAAAAACAATTTTGCTAACCTCTTTTTCCATGAGAAAGATTTTGGGATTCCAGCTGAATCGCATTTTTATGCTACCGCACATGAGAAAGGCGCATGTGACGGAATTGGTGCTAATTTAAAACAACGTGCAAACCGTGCTAGTTTACAATGCTTGTCGAATAATCATATTCTTACTGCACAAGATCTTTACAACTGGGCAAAAAATTATTGTAAAGAAACTAGAGTATTCTTCAGTGAAAAAACAGAGTATGAAAAATCTTTATTAGCATTGATGCCAAGATTTGATAGCGCTATAGCAATACCAGGTACGTTAATCTATCACGCTTTTATTCCCTCCGCAGAGAACAGGCTGACACTAAAAAAGTTTTCTCTTGCTACTGAGTATAATATTTTCCCGAAAGTAAAGAAAACAAAAATCACTGTGATGAAAGTGAAAACGAAAAAAGAAGTAAAAGAAAAGCTAAAGAATTACCAAAGAAAAGTTCTGCTGCTAAGAGAATGAAAAATAAAAATGAAAAATTTCATAAAGTTAATTTAAAGAAAAAATATAAATGAATATATAAAGCTACTTCAAGTTAGAAGTATTTAGAAAACATTGTGACGATGGTAGTAATGTAGATGATTATTAGATTTCCATTATCAACATTTGAGTTTTCAATCTCCTTTTTTATTAAACTATGCCCCGAAATCATCCTCCCACTACTACCGTCGCACAAGGGACAGGGTCCTCTGTCTCGCTCGGCTAGCCAGTCGGAGAGGAGACTGTAATTTTCTTCGCGGGGCAAATATAGGGTTGACCAATGGTTTAATGCTAAGAACCGCGTCGAGCGGCCTTTATTATTTCCGAAGTGAACCAAATATATATAACCCCCGCTGGGCCTTACGGCTGTCACAATCTAATTGGGAAGTTCCTTTGGGGGGACTTGGACCTGTTCCAACTGCTCGAGGAACCATTGGTCACTTATTTCTCAAAATTCGGCCGCTTCATCGTCTTCAGGTACAAAGCCTCTCGAAAGGGCGTCGGGCACATCGCTCCCCTGCGGTGCATAATCTCGAAGTCCCACTTAGGGCACTATGGTCGGTGATGGTCGTAAACTGGTACCCTTCTAAGTACGGTCTCAATTTCTTCATGGCCCAGATGAAGGCGAGGCACTCCTTACCGTTGGTGGTGTAGTTCTTCTCCGCGGCCGTCAACACGTTGCTCACGCACATGATTGGGTGCTCTCCGTCACCGAATTCTTGGGTGAGAACGGCGCCGATCACGTAGTTGCTCGCGTCGCATTGCACTACGAACTCTCTCGAAAAATCAGGTGCGGAGGTTAGCGCTTTCGTTAGAGACTCGAAAGCTCGCCGATGATGTTCTTCTTTCGTCCAGTCTTGGCCGTTCCTGACCAGTTTCAGCAGTGGTATCTCTGTTTCCGAGTCATTTTCGATGAACCCTGGAAGAGGCGTAGTTGCTTCTTGTTGGTCGGCGCTGGGTATTCCATGACCAGTGCTGACTTATCTGGACCTAGTCTCAGCCCTTCTCTGTCGAGAAGGTAGCCCAGATACGTGACTCTTGAGCAACCGAAATCGCATTTGTCCCGATTAACACAGAGTCCTGTCTCCACCAGTCTCTCTAACACTACTTCCAGTCATTTGAGGTAGTCCTCGAAGGTTTCAGTCTATGGCCCGAACAAAGTATTAATCAGCTGTTGAAAAGACATTGGCACATGCATCAGTCCAAAAGGCATTCGGGTGAACTGCCACAGGCCTGTTCCGGGAACCGCAAATGCCCTATAGCATCGGCATCATTCCTCCATTCGAAATTGCAAATACGCCAGCTTCAAGTCGACCTTGGAGATATAGTGTGCCTTCCGTAGTTTGTGCAGTATTGAATCGATGCTAGAGATTGGGTAAGTATGTTTCTTGGACCTTTTATATAGGTCTCGAAAATCAATGCAGAACCTGTATTTCCCATCGGATTTCTTGACGATGACGGGGGCACTGCACCAGTCGCTGGCTGACCTCTCGATTACTTCATGTTGATAGAGTTATTCCACCTCTTATTTCGCAAAGTTTCGCCCCTGTCTTGCCTCTATATTCCAGTCTCAACAAAAATCCATTCCGAGAACGATCTTGTGACCGAGTTCATCCACAGTTCTGGTTTTTAGTGAGCCAGTCTGTCCATCTACTTCAAGCTTGAGTTTAAAAAGCCCCTATACCTTGCTTATTCTTCCTGTGATCCCTCTCACAGCCAGTCTCAATTCTTCCAGCCAGTCCTTAAAGCGGTTTGCCAAGTTAGAGCTGACTAGGGATATCATTGCTCCAGGATCGAACAGGGCTCGATAATTAATGCCTCCAAGCGAAATGTTGATAAAGTTTCTGTTCACCGAACTTGTGGCTGCTATATTATATCACGTTGACTGGGCTTCCGGCTCGACTTTTGGTAAGCACTTAACCTCAACCGTAGGAACTACAGTTTCTCCCCCTCCCTGAAGTGGACATGGTCGCGAAGTCGCCATGGTAGGTCCAGAAGATCTATGAAGCCAGTCCAAGGCTTTGTGGTCAACATCGGAAGAACTCTTGCTCGTGGGTTGCGTTGCCTTTTCTGGGGTATCGCATAAGGTCCTAAGCATCACTTCGCTCTGTGGCGCAGTGGGATCCTTATTCTCTCTAGTATTCGCTCTCGACGAATCATCTAAAGTCGTTGGCATCACTTCTCACTACGGGCGCTTTCGATTCCTTATTCTCTCGATCATGTCCTCTCGGTGAATTAGTTAAGGTTCTTTGGGATTGCCGTTTCCGGCGGCGCGTTCGAATCCTTCTTCTCTCGATTAGTTTCTCTGAGTGAGCTATCCATAGTTCTGCTATTGATAATTCACCCTCGTTGGGTTCTCTAAAGTTCTATGCATCACGGCGTGCTTGAAGGCTGAAAAAGTTTGACTAAATTGGATCTAAAATCTGCTAACGCAATAAGTTCCTTTATTGTTTGGACATTAAAAATCAGTTGAATTTAAAATCCTAGCTGCTCCCTTTCGCGAGTTACGCGCATTCTTAGATTTTTACGTAATAGCCTGTACTATAGAAATATTGCATAGACGTGTATCATATTTTAATCATCTATGATATAGATTCAATCGGTCTTTCAATATAAAACTGCTATACTTGCAAAAAAGTAGTTTTAAATAAGCATTACGTTTCAACATTGTTCGAATAAATAATATCGCTATCTTAAATTTATTATTTTATTAAATGGAATAAATGCACAATATATAATACAAAACTAATGGTGATAAGAAATTAAAATTTTAGTAACTGTGAAATGTGTATCAATATTTCCATGTATTTTAATGAGATTTACTACCGCTAGGTGACGGATGTAAAAAAAATCAAACCCGTATTAGAAATAGGAGACCGTCAGATGTAGATAGATGTGTGTAATGAGCACAATAGAACTTACAATAGAAATCGAGAAAATTCACGAAGGAGCCAAGGATTATTTCTATAAAAGATTTTTAATTTTATAATAATTACTGTTATAATTATTTTGTCTTTAACATGAGTCACGGTGATAAATGTTCTCATGATGATAATAGAAAGAAGATATTCGCTCCATGTGGCAGAAAAATTGTCTTTGGCAAAGTAAAGCCAGAAAAGTTTCTGATAAATGATAAAATAATAAATCTCATAAATAAATATTTGTCGACTGATTTTGATTTGAAAAATGAGAAATATCCTTTGAGCATTTGTAGGTCATGCTATTTAACACTTCTTGATTCTGAAAAAGAAATTTACAATAGGTAATTACCAATCATGCCTGATTATAAAAACATAGTATTGCCAAAAGAGACAAGATCAAAAAAAGACTCTTGCAATTGTTATATATGTTTTACTGTTACTAGTTTTGGGCACGTAAATATAAAAAAAGGCAAAGGAAATTTTAGGAAATTACGAATTGATATAGATGTTTCAGGTCAATGTAAAAATTCTGAAAAAAAAGAAGTTTCAGTTCTATCGGAAAACAATAAAAAGAGTTTTGATGTTATTAAGGTTTGCAGTAAATGTTTCCAAAAAGTTGGAAAATGTATAAATCATGAATGCAAGAACCCTAAAGAAAATTTACTGAAACTAGTTGAAAAGCTTCTTGAGAAAAGTAAATAACAAGTCGTCAGTTCTAATATAAAAAGCAAATATGATTCTAGTAATGAATTGAATGAAAAAAGTCCAAGTTTAACTTTAGCGACCGGTGGTCGTAAAAGAAAATTGATTGCTCGTGATAATATCAAAAAAGAAATTTCTTTCAGCCAAGAAAGTTTAGACGATTTCCGAGTGAAATTAGCAGCATCACAAAATGAGATGAGAAAAATCACAAACTTTCTAAGGTGTCACGTCGGTAGAAAATCAATCCCTATCAACTACAATCAGCATATGTCGCATAAATCAAAAGCATTAAAAGATATTTTTAAAGTAGGTTCATACGAATTTCATTGCGAAAATTCATCACTCAAACAACAACGACCTCTCATCTATGCTGATGCTGAAGAATTACTTGATTCTGTAATAGAGCAAAGAAATATGGTAGGAAATTGTACTATAAAAGTTATGG
>UELU01140165.1:0-15661 GCA_900490025.1 Megastigmus dorsalis | reverse complement strand
TTTCATCAAGATAGGAAGGAAATGAAAAGACGTTATCAGGGTAGGTGGAATACACTTATGATGGCTGACTACTGTTGGACATTAAAAAGAGAGAACACTGACAATAGTAAAAAGCGCAAACGCAATCCACTTCACAGGTCATTTGAGGATAAAAGAGTAAGGAAGAGCAGATTGTCTTAGGTTATGGAGTTATCGGGTTATGGGATACTCGGATTTTATTGGGCAATGTCCGGGGTTATCGAGGTAAGGTCCTGAGGTAGCTAAGGGTCGTGGGATTGAGTGGTTATGGGATTTTAGAGATAGTTTTACAGATAAAGCAATGTATTTGATGGTTTTGGTGGGTTTTGAGGTATTTCTTAAGGTTAGAAAAAAATTCTTACGTGTAGAGGTTAATCGGGTTGCAGAATTGTTTTCAGCGGGAAAAGAATACATGGAATTGATGACGCGTTTTAACGAAATTATATAGTTTACTACCCGAAACACCTGAATTATACGATACATTTTCTAAATTTAACCTTCTTCTGACCTTGACCCTGAGGTGACCGGGTTAAATGGACCACGGATTCGGATCCAGCGACCCCAAATACATTTAGATATACTAGTTTACTTTGTCTGCGATTTATTTTCTGAATTTGACCTTGGCCTAAGCTTGACCCTGACGTGATCGGATCAAATGGACTACGGATTCAGATTCAGCGAACCCAAATACATATAGATATACTAGTTTACTTTGTTTGAGATTTATTTTCTGAATTTGACCTTGGCCTGACCTTGACTCTGACGTGACCTGGTCAAATGGACCACGGATTCGGATTCAGTGACCCCAAAAACATTAAATTTACGTGGTCTGGTCTACCGCGCAGGAAACTTCTTTTTTTGTGGGCCTGTGTAATCAATAACTGAGAAAGAATAAAAGTTAATTATAATTAAAAGAATAAGAACGTTAACGAATAACACTTTATAACTGATATTAAAGTTACGGTCCATAAAAATACAATACATGTTTCATATTCATGACAAATCCATGCAGACCGTATTAATTATTGCATTATATACTACACAAAAAAATTTCAAATCATATCTAAGTATAGTTTTTGTATATTCAAGGTTACTTGTAAACCATAAAAATGATACACAAAATATTTGAAATATTTTAAATTAAGAACTGAAATAAGAGACTCACCTTACCAATGATAGCGATGTCCGGACACTAAATGTCATGAATATGAATGGGTATAAAGTACGACTGGAAAGTAGATTTGAACGCTCCAAAACAACAGCTATACAGGAACCAAGCATAAAAAATTATTTTTTACATCATAGGAAAAAGCATAATGATAGTTTTAAATTAAACCGTCATACTAATTCAAACCAGCTAAGTGATTGAAAGAACCAAATGCGACAAATTTAAATAGCAATAAAAGTTATGACCTCATTGATATTTTTTAAAATAATATTACTTTACGTAAAATTCAAGATAGATACTCTTGAACTAATAAATAATAAAAATTAATTAGAATTAAAAGAATAAAAAAATTTATGATCCATCAAAATATAAGACACATGTTTCATATTCATGACAAATCCATGCAGACCGCATTAATTTTTGCATTATGTACTATACAAAATAATTTCAAATTATATCTTCAAGTATATTTAAGGTTTATACTCATGAACCATAGAAAGTATTGAGCACAACTTATTTAAAACATTTTAAATTAAGAACTGAAATAAAAGTTACTTTACCAATGATAATAATGTCGAGAACATAACAGCTTCGATGAATACAAAAGCTGTATACAGCACAATGACTTGGAAAGTAGATTTGCAGGTCGCTCCAAAACAACAGTTACACAGCAACCAAACATAAAAAAATATTAGTATTTTAATGACAATAAATTCTTTTGTTTCAAATCTTACTTTAATCATAATTTGGAAATAATTCAAGTTAAATGAAATATAAAACATGTTCTATTGATAAAAATAAAATTCACCTAGTAAAATATTGATTGGAATGAACCATTTTAGTTTAATGTTTACTTTAAAGTATGTATCTATTTAATATTAAAATAAAAAGTACGACTAAAATATACCTACACAATAAAAAGAAGGAAGTCAAAAAATTTAGTTACAATATTTGTAACTTAATTAATATTTTAAGTATACAGATATAACGTTAGAAACATATATTAAAACTTTTTACCATAAAATCTCACCTTCAAAATGAACGTTTGTAGGAATTACCTTGTACTTAACTAACTAGTCTCCCAAAGCTTGACTGCCTTCCTATGATCCGACCATGAACATCTCTTATTATAACCTTTCCTCGTCTAGGGAATGTATTTGCAGGCAGCCGCGCAACTGATGTAAACACACTGTTAGGATGTAATATACACTAGGTGCTATGAGCGAATTGGATCGAGTTGTACTGACGCTGTACGGTACACTATAGTACGTCTCACAACGCAACGGCCGCCAGCAAAACACGAGTGGCGTGGCTCTAATGTATTATGGCCTTTCGTTATGGCTATAGATTTAAAATAAATAGATCGCGTGCAACGTAGAGTCAATTTCAATTTTGGAGATCATAACAGACAAGCTGTATTTGTATTTTTGTTATTGATGTCATGTGGTTAATATTAATACTAACTATATATATGTATGAATTTTTTGTTTCAATGCACCATTGAGCATTTTAATTTTTTTTCTTTTATCATACTGATTAGCTCTTTAATTTTCAATGCCTGTTATAATTAATTAATTACTAACAACGAGAAAAAATATAATTAGTTATAGCTGTGATTGCAATTCTTTCCCGTACTTAAATCATTACATTGTAACAATTTCTAAAGTTTCTATAAAAACGTCTACCCACAAATGATCGTGGTAATTTTAATCATATAATTTACAATATATATATTTATAAGAAAACTTTATCCCGCAAGCGAATGTCGTTTATAACGGTACTTCAATATTTGATCAATACTTAATGAATACTGTAAAGAAACTAAAAAGTTATTAATAAATATTTAACAACAAAATGACGTTAAAAGGTATAATTATAAATAGTTAATAAGAAAATTATTTTTAAAATAATAACCGAAAGTAAATTAATATTAAATATAAAAATTAATTCTCTCCGCCACTATTTAAAAACTTTCATTTTTTTATTGTAGAATTTCATTAACCCATTTCTTCCCAAACGGCTATTTTATAGTTGATTGATTTTTTGCCGAAAAAATTGTCGAAAAAAATAATAATAATAACCAATAGCGTTTTTCCGAAGTAAAATTGTCCGCTCTTTATGATTCTGAGTATGAGCTTTGCAAAATCTCGTAAATATGTAATCTCATCGATGCTATTAGTAAACTTGATTGTATATACATACATATAAACTTTAATTTGGAGGGATATTATAAATTGACTTACTTCATAATAATTTAACTTTTATATAAAAAATCATCAATAATTGTTAGAGAACCATACGTTTTATAATAACAAAAATCACATAAAGTGCGAGCATCACGCAACGTTTGGTCCTCACATGATGTAAACAGCGGATCTATGCAATGGCGAGCGCGAAGCGCGAGCATACTGACAGATGTGCCTTACATGCAACAGCTTCGCTGTTTGCATGCCTTGCATGCTGGAATGCTATCGGGGCAAGCCACAAGGTCTTAGTGCTTTGCTGAGGGGCGCGCTAGTTATATATCTCAACTTAGTGGGTATATCGAGTGAGTTTAGAACCGATTAAAGATGCTACAAAATATGCATCATTGGAATGGATTGTATTGCTTATCTTCTATTTAAGGCTAGTTTTCTTTTATTTTTCAGAAGTTTTTATAAATGGAAAATGATGCAAACTTCAGTCCCATTAGATATTATCTTATGCAAATGCTATTTTATTAAATCAAGGCTTGGACAGTGAATAGGCTGCCATGTTTTTATTTTTTTATAAGTGCTTAGCACAGCGAAAATAATGAAATATTACTTATATCGAATTGTAATAATAATTTTTTTTTATTATTCTGATAGCATAATCTTATTACGGCAAAAAAACGGAAAATTCCCGGCTTTGTGCCCTTGGTCTGCGACTCCTGCAATGCCATTTTCTAGCGAGTGCCCTGCTAACTTCATAAGAAGCTAATGGAATTTCTCAATTATATTATCTCTAATTAATCCCCACGGCGTTGTTGGATTATCCGACCCTGGCTTGATCCGTGGGTATGTCTCTGCTACCCTTTTAAGTACTTTCTCCCTTTCCGTCAATCGTGTTTCCATTACTTTGACTGATAGTTAAGTTGTGTATCGCCTATTCAAGTCTCTATTTCTCTCCCAATACAAGCGATGTTTCTAAATGTCGCCGGGGATATAAATGAACTTGCCCTTGATGACATTGCGGTACTCTGGCAGCTAGGACCGAAATGCATACCTAGACATCGAGTACGACCAAAATGCACACCTAGGTACAAAAAGCTATTGAGTG
Source organism: Megastigmus dorsalis (assembly GCA_900490025.1). Classification (NCBI taxonomy): domain Eukaryota; kingdom Metazoa; phylum Arthropoda; class Insecta; order Hymenoptera; family Megastigmidae; genus Megastigmus; species Megastigmus dorsalis. Next base: position 11,175 of record UELU01140165.1, on the reverse strand, counting down.
CACTACCTAGACACTATTATCGACGACTCAATAAACCTAGACCTCAAGTACAATCAGATGCTATAGCGAGATATATAAAATTAAATAATTTAATTTCTATAAATAAGAATACAATAGGTATCTCAAGTCGTTTTCTGATAATATGTTCTGATGGAAATCTTTGAAAAGGTGGGTCATTTTCTGACTTAAGTCAAACCTGTCAAATACTAGTAATAATTTTGAATTTTTATTTATACATACTTATTTAAGAAATCGTATTAAAATTACCTGCAATAGAATTCAGGGCCGAAAATCCTTGTTTTGGATCATCAAATTCGAGATTTAGTGGGGTCTCGTCGTGTCCACCTTTTTCTCTACTGAACTCTAAAATACCGTGGCCACTTCGTCTATCACTGTAAAAGAAATCGATTCTTCATATCAGAATTTTAAGCATGAGTTTTATAAGTAAAATAATTTTAATATAATTCATTACTTCTTTTTGTCGTTTACTGAATAAATAATTATTGAAAAACATACAAATGTTTTTTTTTGTGTCTGCATACGAACCGTTTGACAAAATGAATGCCCGCATAGGTACCATTTTAAGAACGAAAATCGCGACAATCTTGCAGTGTGATATATCATATTGAAATATTATCAAGATATCGTTACTATAGTACGTTGTGACAAATTTTGTAATGTCATAGTGTAGTATCGCAGGAATTTCGTTGAAATGTTCCGGTGTGATACATCGCACATTTCGATATCTAAAAAACAACACAGTAATACTGTGTTATGATATATCGCATTACAACATTACGCGAATATCGCGGAAATATTGCTGTGTGATATATCGCATTACAACATTACGCGAATATCGCGGAAATATTGCGGTGTTTTATATCGCATTGCAATGTTACTCGAGAATAGAGAACATATTGCGGTGTAATGAATTTTTTTATGTCATAATGCACTATCATAGAAATAATACTGAAATATTGCTAAGCGATATATAGTATTTTAACATTAGGGGAATATTGCTGCAATTTTGCGTTGTTTTATATCGCGTGGCAATATGTCGGGAATACTGCGGAAATATTGCGGAGTGATATATCACATTTGAGCATCGCTAAAATATCGTTAAAATATAACGGTGTGACGTAACGCATTGCAATGTCACGGGAATAACAGGAGTAGGCAATGTCACGGGAATAACGGGAATACTTAGGTAGAAAAATTAAAAAATATCCCGGATTATTCAAAATTGAAAAATACTTCATCATCGGTGGACTTGATTTTCGACATGTTTACTCCGCGTGCAAACCCACAAGAAACATCAAAAAGATTGAAAAGGGACGGTTACGAATTCGAACACAAATATTATAAGCCTACTCACTCCTCAGACGAAAGTTCGAGCATGGATAAATCAATGAAAATACTTCCCGAATTGAATAAACAAGAAGATATAGAAAAAATTGCAGTAAATATAAGCGATATAGGTGGATACGCCGTTTATACGCCAAGCGAAAAGTGTGCAGAAGCGCATTTACAGAAAGAGATAAATCTAGATGTATTTGTAGACGGAGATTGTCTATTTGATTTTCTGAAAAAACACTGCAGATTTCGAGTTTCTTGTAAATAGTTACGCGAAACACTGCTACAACCTCCATTGCTACACAATTGTGGAAATTTGGTAGAAGCAAGAAATATCTTATCAAAAGATAAAGAATTCAGAAATAGGGCATATATATATATAATTGAATAATGAATTCTCAAAATCGAAAAATAATTAGCAAACACAAAACACCAGATTTAAATTGTTATATAGACTGTGATTTTATGTCATCAATTCCCCGTGATTTAAAAGATTCAGATAAGACATTGAAATCAGATTACTCAGAAGACTCGGACACGAAATCTTACACATTTGAGAAACAAGTTAAAGCAAGGACGCCTGCCAAGGATAAACAAAAAAACGATACGGCTCAATTAAAAATGCTGACACAAGCCAAAGTGAATCAGCCCACAAGAATGTCCACCTCGGCGCTTGATTTCAGTGATACCGAATATGATATGCCAGATCTCGACAATATACTGACTTTTACCACTATTGAAATTATGAGACACCATTCTTTTATAAAAACTCTCTATATATATTAGGGTGTCCCTTATTGCCCAAAGGTTGTTCGAAATTTCAAACATGTTTTTTCGTCAAAAGAAATCGATCTAGGGGCGGCATGATCAATTTCTGGAATTTTGGAAATAAAGGATACCCTAATATATATATAAAAAATTGCAACGTGTCGCCGGTATGGGTTGCCGGTATCTTCAGATTGTTTTATTAAACACATTACAATGATATATAAAAATTAAAATTATAAAACGAAAGATTAACCCATTAAGGCTTGAACGGACACTTTTTTTTTACTTTATTTAGCGGCTTTATTTAGTATAAAAACGCTCGTAAAAAAATTGAGACAAACCATTTCCGATGTAAAATTGTCTGAACTTTCTATTTATGCATACAGAATTAAAAAAAATGCATATTACGAAAGTTATATTTGTTTATTTAACAAATAACACGATATTTTTATTGAACAATTTTTTTCACTTGGTATTTTTGTATCGAAATCGTCGGCGGATTTCTGTGGTTAGAGTAATTTTTGCGTTCATAGCCCCCAAGCTTTAAAGATTTGTCAGAATTTTTCGATTTTATTTTAATGAAACTTACTTTACAATCAGATTCTTGGACATAATTTTTATGCAATCGTATTAGATTATTGAGCAAATATATCTTCTGAAGTTTTACCTTATTTCATGTGATTGTTGCTCTTTTACTTGGCACTATGTAACTGTTGTCATCTCGAACTTAAAATATCTGAATACTTTTTCTTAATTGATACCTTTTTGCACACTTTTTTACGTTTTAGTGATAGGAAACTTGTACACTTATTCAGCAATTTATATTTACGAAGCACCTTGTCTTCAAAAACTGTAAAATTTGTTTTTCTCTTTAGCACTTTTCACATTTTTCACACTGTTTTTAATTTATTATTGTTATGTTTCACCTATTAACTTTCCACTCGCTTGTTTATTAACAAAATGATTTTTTAGAAGAGTATCAACGTTTTTAACTGGATTTTCTGATTCATCAATGTTTGGTTTACGTACTTTTTTTTTAGCTGCCGAACATTTCTTTGTAAATTCTTTTTTACTTATTCACTTTCAGTTAAATTATCTTTTAGCTTATTCAATTCTCGAACTGTCTTGTTTCTATTTCAAAGAATCTTTTTGCAGCCAACTACTTTTTGACGCGAAACAGTTGGAGAACCTTCTACTGACATGTTTTTTTCAACCGAGGTTTCGTTTCTCTTTGATTTGCGATAGTTTACCGTACACTCCCTAAATCTTTCCCTAAGGATTATTTTCTTTTGAGCCATCTTTCTCTTTCAATGGCTTTGAAACTTTCGTACTCTGCTAAATTACTTTTCATATCTTGTCGTTTTTTTTATCCATTCTCATTGATACTTTTTTTCGGGCAGTTTTCGTTCTATTTCTCTGCTACATTTTGGATTGTAACGTTCTCCTGCAAAATTTCAGCCCACAATAACGTATTCAGAGTTCATTTCAGAGTAGACCTTCACCAAATAATCTCAATATTTATGGAGATTTTCTTAACATAATCCTTAGCAGAAGAAATATTTTAATAGAAGGAGAAAATTATATTTTGATAAACAGGTTATGAATAACCTGAAAAAGTGATAAAGAAAAAATATTAGAAAAATTGACAAAACTAAAGCAAGAAGCCGGTGGCTGTTAGGGACTTGAGGATGAGAATCAGAAAGACTGGAATGGTTAAATTGTTGGTTATTGGGTGTTCATTTATAAGAGGAAGTTATTTTTCATGCGTAAACATAAGAAGTAATATTGGCCTTAATTACAAGTTAATATAATTAATTTATTACTCGAATAAGTGTAATAATAGCTGTTTTAGTGTTTTTGTCATAAAATGGTTTTTTAAAAGGAAATCACTTCTTACACCATTCTGAGACCATATCAGCTATATTTCAGGACATATAACACTACTTTAAGGAGTATTCGCTTAACATTAACTGTGATCGAACCCTTCAAAAAGCTGATTTTAAGGTTTAAAATTGCAACAATGATTTTGAAACATTCTCCAATGACTTTGAAACAATTTTTTTCTGAAAATTGAGAAAATTTGCAAGAAAAAATATGTATTGCTTTATTTCTAAATTGCATCATTTTTAAGATATTTAGGCTTGGAATGGGCAAAAATTCTAAAAATATTTTTTTAACCATGTATATGGTACCCCAGCTCTTATTGTAAGGCTTCAAATAATCTAAAAAAATTTAGAGACACTCATGGGCACCTGAGCAAGAGATTAAGATGGTTAAGAAAAAAAAAATTTTTTTACACACGATTTCTCAGAGTACCACCCATATTATATATATACTGGTAGGGGTTCCACCCCTACAAGTACTCCCAGAGCCATCGCGGGTGCCGTTTTCGTAGCCCCTGTTGCGGCTCTAAGTATCAGTCTACGAAGGTGTTCCAGTTTTATCTGTGTGGTATTGAGTTCCGTTCTTCTCCACTATACCACCGACATGTATGTCAGCCTGGATTCAAGTATGGCGTTGAAGATCCATAGAGCCGTTTCAAAACAAAGGCCCGAGTTTGCACCTATCGCTAGTCTGCATAGCCAGAACGTGGCATTCAACTTCGAGTCTGTTGCTCTAACTGTGGTTTCCATAGCAGTGACCTTCCATGATTAGATTCTGTATTGGTCTAGCTTAATACCTCTTGGTGAATAGAATTACTTCGGTCCTATTCGGGTTCATAGAGAGAGCTTTACCTCTACACCACTTACTTGAAGAATTAAGTGCGTTTTCCGAAAGATCCAGAAGTGTGTTCAAGAACTTTCCTCTGAATATTATAAGTATATCGTCAGTGTAGCCGATTACTCGGCATCCAAGTTTCGCCATATGTCTCAGTCCACCGTCTACCACAATGTTCCAGCAACTGGGAGATAATATTTCCTCCAGCGGGCAACCTCTTTCGACAGTGCCTGTTAGAGAAACGTCACCTGTTGTGATCACAAGTTTCCTGTATCGAAGGTGAAAACTGTGAATTCTGTTGCAAGCCGGGCCAGGAATTAAGCTAATGCTAACTTTTAATAAATGCACTTAAAAATAAGCGCATACGAATGGTGCCCGCAGCCCAGGATAATAACGCTAATGCAACGGAAACAACGGTAGGTCAGGTGCAGAGATAGCGCGGGCAGCCAGGTCATGACCGGGGAGTGTCAAATTACACACCGCGAGACGGCCCAAAACAGCGCTGAAATAATCGGCGTCAGCAAGGTCGAGGCTACGCATCTAAACGCTCATCATGAAAAGAACATGGGTATACAAGTGTAACGCAATACTTTGAGCAAGAAGATTTAAACTCTCAAGGGGTTCGACATGTGCAGGGACAGTGGAGTCCGGCAAACGAATAGATAATAAAGAATGCAAAACAAATGAAGCAGTCGTGAAACACGTCATGATAAGAATAGCTATATGCGGGAAATTACCACCCATAGTATCTATCGAGAGTACGGATTTTTTAAATCAAGGCGCTACCTTTTACGCTGATTCAGGGGCGGATGTTAGCCTCATAAAAATGGGGAACATTAAAAATAATGTAAAAATTGATAATAAAGTGTTCTATAAAATAAATGAAGTAACGTCAGGTATACCATAGGTACGATTTCAACGCTTATAGAAGGGATGAAATGCGATCTTCATCTCGTTCCCGACGATTTCCCGATCGATACCGATGGCCTCTTAGGATGGCAGACTCTTTCGGAAAATGGGGGAGATATAAGCCTTAGGAATCAATGTTTGGATTTCAGCAATGGAATAAAAATTCCATTTAAAACAACGGAATCTTTTGTGATTCCGCCTCGATGTCAGCGAGTCATTTACGATCGCGTGAAAAATCGCAATACAAGTGAAGGATTTGTACCTTTACTTGACATAAATCCGAACATTTTAATAGGAAATACTGCAGTTAAAAATATCGAGGGGAAATCCTCTATCATGTGTATAAATATAAGCAGCAAACCAATCATCACAGAGGCTCCTCTAGTGGAGTTAGAAGCTTGCGAAATTGCAAAAGAACAAACGGATTCCCAATACGATCATGACCGACTGTTGTACAATGAGAACATCGGTTTCGCAAACATTTTCAAAGAATCTTCCTCAGTTGCAGTTAATAGAGCGGAAGAAGTTTTGAAACTCATGGACACCGTTTGCTTTAGTGCCGAGGAAAAAGATCACGTCAAGAATCTTGTGGAACAATATGCTAATTTATTTAATTTTCCTGGAGAGCGCCTAAGAGCTACTACAGTGGTTAGCCATAAGATTCCGACAAATGATGACTTACCCATACGCACTAAGCAGTTCCGACATCCGCCAGCTGTTAAGGAAGTGATACAAAAGCATTTACAAGAACAAGTAGACGCAGGGATTATAACACCATCTACATCTCCCTATTGCTCGCCATTGTTTGCAGTCAAGAAAAAGGGCACAAACGACAGTGGAAAGCAAAAGTGGTGTCTAGTCATTGATTTTAGATCTCTCAATGATAAAACCATAGGCGATGCATATCCACTGTATATTATTACTGATATTTTAGATCAGTTAGGCCAAGCGCAGTATATATCAGCGTTTGACCTTAAATCAGGATATCATCAAATACCCATGGATCCGGAAGATGCACATAAAATAGCGTTTTCGACACCATACGGTCATTAACAATATTCACGTATTGCAATGGGACTTAAACACGGCCCCGCATCATTCCAGAGCATGATGGATCTACTTCTAGCAGGACTCAAAGGAATAGAGCTATTCGGGTATCTAGATAATATAATCATTTTTGCTAAAACATTGCAAGAACACGAAAAGAAATTTGATCGTCTGATGAAAAGACTGGAAAAAGCCAATCTCACTTTAGAACCGCCAAAATGCAACTTCCTACAAAAAAAGCAACTTATTTGGGGCATATAGTAGGAAAACGTCAATTGAAATCGGACACAACGAAACTCGATACACTAAAAAACTATCCAGTGCCAACAAATCCAAAGAAAATTAAACAATTCTTAGGCTTAGCGGGATATTATAGGAGATTTATCGAAGGTTTTGCAAAGACAGCTCTCCCACTGACAAAACTGTTAAGGAAAAATCAAGAGTTTGAGTGAGGAAATGAACAGCAGCGCGCATTCGAAATTTTATGCTATGCGCTTTGTGCTGGACCAGTTTTGCAATCTCCGAATTTTAACGAACCATTTCTAGTCTCGACTGACGCTTCAGATTATGCATTAGGCACGATATTAAGCCAAGGCACTCTAGGGAAGTATCGACCATGTACCTATGCACCTAGACCACTAAGAGGTGGAGAGTTGCGATATTCTACCTATGAACGCGAATTATTAGCAGTCGTGTTTGCAAAAGAACTGTTCAGACCATATCTATACGGAATAAAATTCACCGTAGTAACAGATCATCAACCTTTAAAATGGTTACATGACACAAAACGTCCCGAACTGAAAAGAATCCGATTAAAATCAAAATTGGAAGGATTATTCTTCGATATCGTATACCGGCCAGGCGCGAAAAATTCTAATGCAGATGCATTATCTCGAAATCTGATACTGTAGGAAGGAGAAGAAATCCCCGAGCGCACTCGGGCAGAAATACACATATTGGCGGACAAACAAGAACAAGAACATGCGAAATTAGTAGACGCCACCATTTCAAGATTTAAAAGGAAAAGACCTCCTAGAAAACTTGAAAAGGTTAAAATACAAACGCCTGTACCCACGAATGTCACTCTACGTAAACAAACAACAGAGAGACAAGCAAACTCCGCAGATGACACAAAAATTGACAAAAGGCACGTCTGGATAGCGACACAGAGAGCTCACATGGAGATGATGAAGCAGATATAGTAAAACAAGATCCAAAGTTAAATAAACTACGCAGAAAATATAAGAAAAAAATTACTGAAGTGGAAAAATTAAGAAATATTCTGGATTATTGAAAATTAAAGGACACCTCGTCATCATTGGACTCGAGTTTCGAAATGTTTTGTCAAAGAACAGGCCCACAAGTCACCAGCACGCCAAATACAGACATCAGTAAAAAAGCGTCAAAAAATAATGAAACTTCGAATAGAACTGCTATAGAAAAATCAGACAATGTTTAAAAAATACATTCTAGAAGACAAAATTTAACACGCCAGGTACTGCAATTTTGCCACAGCCCTCTAAGACCTTCAGATGTACCAAAAGAAACATATTACGAAAGATCAAGATTCATCACCACCTGCTTGCACAAAATCGCTCATTATAGAAAAATTGGTTTCATCCTTCAGTCAATTGAAAAATAGGCTAGGAATTGGAGCAGATTTGATGAAAGCTAGATTCGTAGTAGACGTCGAGGAAAAAGCTGCACAAGGAAGAGCTTGTCTCAATATACAGGGTGTCCCAAAAGTATGGACAGATCTGAAAATCTCGGAAATTAGTGGCGCTAGAAAAAAACTTTAAATACAAAAGTTTCCGCAAATCAAACGGCCCATCTGATCGTGACTTTGAATTTGACCTTGGATTTGACCTTCAGGGTCATTTGAAGGTCAAGTCGAATTTTTTCAATGAGAAACCCAACCCTCCTTTTTATTACAGAAATGGAAAGCGAAAAAAATTTTCTATTCAACGGTATAAATGGCATAGGGGTTAAATGTAGCCCGAACCCAAAGGTCATTTGAAGGTCAGATCTTTGAATAAGCTGAAATTGGTATTCAGCAGCCCATAACTCGGAAACTAGGGGTGCTACAAAAAAACTTCATACACTAAAGTTTCCGAAAATCAAACGGTGCATCCGATGGTGCCCCTGAGTTTGACCTTGGGTTTGACCTTCAAGGTCATTTGAAGGTTAAATCAAGTTTTTTGAATGGGAATCCCTTTCCTTATTACAGAAATTGAAAGCGGGAAAAATTTTCTACTCAACGGTATAAATAACATAGGGCTAAATAAGCTAAAATTGGTGTAAAACTGCGATAAGTTTTTCTATCGAAGTTTCTGGAAATGGTTTTGTAGCCTAAGCTTTGCTTTCAACGTAACCCCATAAAAAGTAATTAAGTGGCGTCATGTCAGGTGAACGAGGTTGCCAGTCAATGGTTCCTCCGCGGCCTATCACTCGTCTTGGAAATGTTTCATTTAAATAATTACGTACATTTCTAGTGTAATGCGGGGGTGCTCCATCTTGTTGAAAGTAAGTAATGTTAAAATTGTCACCGAGAATATCATTTATCGCAGGCACGATTTGATTCCTCAACATGTCTTCATACTTTTCTCCGTTTAAATTGCCTTCTTTGAAAAATGGTCCTACTATTCTATCATTTATTATGCCTACCCAAACTAATTCTGAGTAAAATAAAAATTATAAATGAAAAAATTATAGAGTTCATAATTATTCAGATAGGAAAACCAATTGTGGGCAAGATAAAAATTATAAGTGAAAAAATTATAGAGTTTATATTTATAATCAATAAAAGCTTACTGTACATTTTCCAAAATTCATATAACATTAATTGTAAGATATTTTGTAGAAGAAATTCTATCAATGATTTTGCGACGAACTTTTTTTTCGCTGTATAGAGATTTTTTTAATTCATTTATGTTAATATTTTGTTATTTTGCTAAAATTTTCTTAATTGCCATTATAGATACTTGTGTGCGTGTGTGTTCGTCGCATTCTTGCATGTATATGACAATATTATTTGAACTTTATTTATATCTCACAATAAGCTGCTCTGACGGCATCCAGTTGTTTTCTAGTTTGCTAACAATGAGTAAGCCATTCTTTACTAGTAGCCACTAAAATGTTCTTGCTGTTGGACGTATTTTATCGACTTACTATTAAACAGACAGCATAGTTTACTCGATGCAGATATTAATAAAAAAATAATTCATTAGTTCATATTTCTTACCTGCTATGTAAGTATTTTTTTTATTTTAAGATTATTTTGTTTATGCAAGACAATCCACGAATTTCTAATTTTAGTTATTGAAAAAATTGAAAATATACTGATTGTGACGATTTATTAATTAAAAAAAAATTTATTAGTACTAAATAAATGATTTTTTTTTATGCTTACTGATACATATTTAATTAAAACAAATAATAACTCCAATTGTATTGATTAACTAATTAATTAAAACAGTAAAAAATTCGAAATATTCTGTCCAATAACTTATTTTGCAAGAAGAATAATTTATGGAATGAAGCTATTAATTATAATTATAGTAAATAATTATTTACCAGGAACAAATAAATTATATTTCTCATTATGCATTTTATATTTCTAGCATAAATAAAGTTTCTTCAAAACAAATTCATATGAAATAATCCATTTTTTAATTTGCAACTTATTGTTATTCTTACTGATTTTGATTAATATTGACATTATTTCGTAGTTTTATTTGTTTAATTACATATCAAGATAATTATTTATCGTTATTAACTCTCTAACGTCTGAACAGCATATTTTTTTATCAAAAGTTTGGCTTTCAATTTTTTTCCTAAAATACCTTTTCCATTTTCCGAGATTGCTCTTTTGAATGCCGTGGTCGAAATTTCTGAAAAGTGCTATAAACAATAAATATTTGGAGGCTATTTTTAAAAAGTCATGAATTTTCAGATAAAATTTATTTTGAAAGTGTATTTTCTTCTTAAGAAAATAATATATGTTGTAACGGCAAGGCGCGTTCGAATTCCGCGCACGAAAGGAACGGCGCGAACGTAGAGGCGCGCGTGCCCGGGAAAGAGAACGAGGAAGAAGGCCACACGGAAGCGGCCATACTGTTCTGGCCTCTCCGTCTGTACGCCACGTGCTCGTGTTCGCTCCCGCGTGGGCGTAAGTTTTTGTGCGAGAAGAGAGAGAGGAAGCGCGTGCGCGAGTGCAGTGGTGGAGGCACGAAGCCCCACCACTATCCACTACTCCCGAGCCGTCCAGGAGCGGGCGCTGCAGCTAAGGAGCCCGTGGGAAGAGCGGCCACCTGCAGCCACGCGCCGACGAAAGGAAGGCGAGAGAGAGAGAGAGAGAGAGCGATACGAGCTGCTCCCGTG